>PCDI01000004.1:814732-923948 GCA_002778195.1 Raffaelea ambrosiae | reverse complement strand
GGGGGGGGGGGGGGGGGGAGGTTGGCTCTTTGGTATTGAGCTGGCCGGGCCGTCGTCTGGCGTTCTCATATACCCGCATGCGGGGAAAATTCCCGCTTCTCCTGCGCCTCTTCGGAGTTGAGAGCGTGCTCCTCGACGGTGTAAACCCCCGCCCCTCCCCCCCAGCAGCTTTCGGCTTTCGGCATATGGTACCGATCGGGACGTGGTTTCGTGCGGCTGTTCCTCCCAGTCTTGTCGGGAGTGGGGAAAACAGAAGCCAAAAGAAAAAAAAAGGCCTCTGCTCCCAGACCAGGCAGGCAGTTTAAAGCCCGCTCCCCCCCCGGACACCTATTGCGTGCTATTGGGAAAAATAAAAGCTTGGCAAGAGAGATAACCTCGTGGCTTTTTTTATTTTTTTCGTTTCCGGGGAAGGGGGGCTGTTCTGGGGCTGGCAGGGAGGGTGTGAAGGAGGGCCAAAGGTTTTCGGGTCCGCCCCGCCGGCCGAAAAAAGGGAGGCAGGCCACGGACCAAATGGGCTTTTTTTTTTTTTTTTTTTTTTTTTTTCACGATGTTGTTGTGTTGGCTATTCCCCTTCCCAGAAACCACGAGCCACAAAAGCCTCGAATTCGCCCACGTGCACGGAAGGAGGGGCCAGGGTTTCCGAATGCCAGAGTACAGGAGACGTTCGTCTCGAGTATGGAGTAACTAGGAGTTCAAACGGGTACACAGCCTTACGAACCCGCCCCCTCCCCCTGTTCTTCACAGCATGCAGAGACCCTTGCTGCCTACCAAACACGGCAAGTAATAACTACACATACACACACACGAGCACACTCTACGCAGTGGGATCTGCCCTTCATGGCCGATCTGTGTGGCACAGCATTTTGGCCTTTCTCCAACTTGGAGGGAACTTTTCTCCACCCTTCTTTTTTGTGTTTAGTTACATATTAGTAGTCATTCCTGGCGTGAAGGGAAACTCCCCCCCTTCTTGTCGTCCCCTCTCCATGGATTTCATTATCCGCACAAACCGCTCCGCATCTTTGCCAACGGCTTCCCCGGGCTGGTGGCCGTTTCCCCAGAGCCCGAGAATCCGGCCCGCTCTCTCCAGGAACTGCATTTGCGGGCTTTTGTCCCCAAGTTTCTGGAAGAACATATGCATGGACGGACGAACTTTTCTGGAAACCTGTCCCTTCTACTTATTAACTAGCTTGCACGACCCCGTGCGCCGGTCATGGGTCTGTACCTGTGTGTAGATCGATAGCCCACGATTGGAGGAGGCCTTCTCCCTTGGACGACGTTCTCTCTCAATTGCATTGGCATCTGTTGGGGGAACCTTCCCAGATCGTAGAGGGGAAATTCAAACTCGTTTGACGACGATTCACCCCAAGTCTCGCCACCATGGACGTCCACGCATCCGAAGAGATACTGAGCCAAGTGCGCGGCAAGGTGATCGTTTTGACAGGTAAGGTCGTCGGCTGTCGCCAATGGTAGCTTGTGTGCCGGCCAATCCGCCCCATCAATACTAACACGACGTCATCGACTAGGTGGTGCCCAGGGCATCGGCGCCGCCACCGTCGCCATGGCCTTCCGCCACGGCGCCCACGTCTTCTTTGGCGACTGGGACGAGGACAAGGGCCGGGCGCTGGAGGCCACTCTGGCGAACGAGGGCGCATCGTCGACGACAACGGGCACGGACACGGGCACGGACACGGGCACCGCCACGGGCACCGCCACGGGCACCGCCACGTTTCTCCGCGTCGACGTCCGCGACTACGCCTCCCAGCTCGCCCTCTTCGCCGCCGCCTACGCCGCCCACGGCCGCATCGACACCGCCGTGCCCCTCGCCGCCGGCGGCGAGCCCCGCGGCTTCTTCGAGCCCGACGCCCTGACCCTCGACGCCATCCAGACCGAGCCGGTGGCCATCCGCGAACGCTTCGACCTGAACGTCGTGAGTGTCGTGTCGTTTTGCCGCATCGCCCTCGCGTACATGCGCCAGCCGGCCGCCGCCGCCGAAGAAAAAAAAGAAAAAGGAACCCCCCTGCCCAAGAGCCTGGTGCTGATTGCGTCGTCGGCCGGCATCGGGGAGCACCCCGGCGTGCCCGTGTATGTGGCGAGCAAGCACGCCATCATGGGTCTGCTGCGGTCGTTTGCCGTGTATGCGCCGGTGCGGTACGGGGTGCGCGTCAACGCCCTGTGTCCGTCGGCGACGCACACGCGCATGATCGACAGCCTGGTCGACACCTGGACGGGCGCGGGCCTGCCGATGAACGAGCCCGCCGACGTGGCCCGCATGATCTTGACGTGCGCCGCCGACACGCGCCTCAACGGCGCCGCCGTCTACGTCTCCGGCGGACGGGCCGTCGACGTGGAGCACGGGTACATGCAGACGATGCCGCAGTGGATGGGCGAGCAGCACGCCAAGGAGTACTGGGAGGCCCGTGAGTTTTCTGGCATGGTACGTTTCGTGTGTTTTATTTGTTTTTTATTTGTTTTGTTTTTTGCTGCGTGTGCGCATGTGCGTGGAGGGTTCCATAAAAACCCTTCATCTTCTTTGCTAACGCAAACAGGGCGACGGATGGGTCGAGACAAAGACAAGTTGGCAAGAGAAGGAGTAAACCGCGGGAATAGGAATTAGAAGATAGTTTCTGACCAAAATTCTAATCCCATTTATTTTATTTCATTATGTCTTCTTGGAAAGGAAAGAAAGAGAGGGAGTTCCTCTCCATTATTTGTGTGGTGCCAGCCATGTCACAGAAAATGCCAAAAGGGGTATCGTGAGACGAAGAAAATGACAGGACAAAAAAAAAAAATTTGGCCAGCAGAAGACACAACACAACGCCTGCTTAGCATTAAAAAATATGCTTTTCCCGGAAAATGACATGCCCCAACCTGCTAGTGACCATCTTGTGATCCTTCCAATCACTGGTGTCTCGTGTTCTCGCACTTGTGTCTCTCGATCTTCGTTTGTTCTCCCTGTGCCTCTTCACTCTCTCTTTCTTTTTCTCGTCGATTCAAATTCGATACGCTGAGATGTGCAGGTACGAATCAATGTAGAGGCGGTTTTGTACAGAGAACGTCTCGCCCGGCTTGACCTTGAACACACCGTGGGGGCCAATGACAAACTCGTCGCCGTCGCTCACTTGCACCCGCAACTTGCCCGTGGCCAGAGAGCAGATGCGCATCCGGTTCTTGTCAGCCTCCAGCCGCAGCTGGGAGCCTGGCTTGATCACCTCGATACGGAAGGAGATGTTCTTATCGATCGGGACCATCTGGTTGGAGGTGAGGTACGCGTTGGAAAAGGCGACGTCTAAAAATCATGAAACATGGTCAGCACTCAGAATCAGAGCTAGCAAGCACGCGAGGGGGGAGGGAGGGGGGGGACGTGTCCTGGATAACACCAACGTACTCTCTTGTCGCTCCCCGCCGTTGCCGTTGGTCTTAGCAACCTCAATACGGCCGGGTGCGACTTCCCAGTCTTCCATTTCGAGCATGTCGGCAGACATCTGTGTCTCCTGCCCCGGCGCCAGTACATGGGCTGGCGAGTCTACCTTGGAGCGCCGGGCAGGACCCAGAGTCAAGGAGCTGGAACCAGTCGTGGCGGGATCGTTGCTCTGAACGGTGTGGGATGCAGATGTGGATGGTGAAGGGCGGGCTGCCTGAGCAGCTTCAGCTATGGACTCTTTGATCGCAATACGATCCGAACGCCTAGCCACGGCTGCGCGTGCTGCCTCTAGAGTCTCGACCCTCTTTGCATATGTTCCAGCCATCGTGACTTTGTTCTTGTTATCGGGAATGGGTTTCTGAGCACCATGGTAAAAGGCGGCCATCTGGGCTTCGTTCAGAATGCCATTCTTGCGTATACCGCCGGCTTTGACATGTTTCAAGAGAGCATCGTGGTTGACCTTGGGGTAGAGCTTTTTGAAACGGGCCTTGAGCGCTGGCTGCAAGCTACAGTTCCGCTGGCCACAGTGGTAGAAGCAATTGGCGCAAGACAAGATGACACAATTCAGTTCGCAGGGGGTCTTGGGTGAAGCAATCATGCATTGCTTATATGGACCCTTGCCTTCCAGGCAGCATCCGCACGTCACAGGAGACGGCTCGCCGGTGAGATAAATCAAAAAGCTGGACACATCCCTAGGCAACGAGTCGACAAATGGGTTCCGCTCAATCCAGGGCAGATTCCACTCAATGTCGCGGACCTTTGGCAGTTCCAAGAAATTCTTGACATAGCCTTTGTCAGGAATGCCGTTCTTCTGGCGTATCAAAAAGGGTCGCACGTATTCCCACAAAGCCAGTGCCTTAGCAGATGGAGCGACTGGGCGGCCAACCGGCAGCTCGGATGCTGCAGCAACCAGTGGTGCAGCAGATGCCGAAGTTGACGCAGCGGTTGCGGCCTTTTTCGCCCCTCCTGTGTAGTCTTGAGATATTATGGCAGCATTGTAATCGTCATGCATGCCGACCTTGGTCAACGTTCCGTCGCCGTTGTCGTTGAACAAGCAATGGCGGTGTTTTCTCTGTTGTGGAAAAAAAAAGAGCACCATCAGTACCAGCCTAGCAAGCGTACGTAAAGTCCATTATGAGGAGATCTTCGGCATATGCCTACCGTGAAATGCGAACCGCAGTTCATGGCTCTCGGGAGCACCTTTCGACAGCCCTTTACCGGACACATCCAACGGTTGCCCGTGGCGGCTACAGCTTGTTCGTAGCCTTCGGGGATGAGGGCACCGCAGGTACTGGACCCATCTAGTAGACGACCCTAGTTAGCCCCACGGAGCGCCTGTAAAGGGGGGGGCGTAGAGCAAAAGACACTGACTGACCTGGATACTCGATGTACTTTCTGTTCGATTTGGTACATTCGAGCTTAGTGTAGCTTTGCGAGCCTAATTTGGATTTCCTGGAAACCGCATCCCTTACAGCCTTGGTACCAGATGCATATAAACTCTTTGCTGTTCGCGTCTCTGCTCTTGTAGATCCTATGCCGTCGGTCTGGGCCGGAGAGTAGAGAGAAGCAACTTTGGGTAATTTGGGCGTAATTAGGGGATCAATGGTTGCCGGATTAGGAGCTTTTTGGGAAATGATTCTGATCCCGAACCGGCCTCCTCCGACAACTTTCTGCGTTACGGAAAATGTGCCATCGAGATTATCATTCAAACATTGGGAACGATGGCCGGCCTGGTTCCAGCGAGCGTTAGCCTGCTCGTTTGCAGTTACCACAGAGTGAAGCAGCAGATAACACTCACTGAGAAATGATGGCCCAGGCGGTACAGGCTCGAAAACAGGGTGCGACAGGAGCGGATGGGACAGACCCATGGGGTGTCCGGGGTATTATCGGACTTTTTGTAGCCATCGGGAATAGGTACGCCAGAAGAGCTAACCAGTACACCGTGTTCATCTTGACATGAAGAGGTTCGAGTTAGCGGCGTGACTTGGAGAGAAAAGGAGGAAGGAAAGAAAAGGAAGCATACTTTTCCACAGTTTGTAAAGCCTGCCGCTCGGTGCATTGACGAGTTCGGGCGCGAGCTGACCCGCAGTGACCTCTGTGGGTTTAATAGTGGGAGCTGGCAGATCAGACCCGTCTTCGGCTTCCGAAGACGAATCGGCCAATAAATCGGAGTATGAGCCTAAGTCGGACGAGTCTGAGCTGGACGACTCGACGGCATCGGGTAGGCCGTTGTTGCGCTCCATCATGACGACGTCACTCCCAATTTCGGGGTCGTCTTCGCTCAGGTCTGGCTCGTCGTACAGGATATCTGACATTGAGTCGGTCAAACGGCGGAGCGTGTCGTTGCCGACGACGGGCGACTGTGACTGCGATTCAGCATTCGTATCTTGGATTTCGTCGACAGGACAGGACCGTGTCGATACACGTCTGGCTGGTGCTGTTGCTGCCGCAGCTGCCCTAATATTTCTGGGCGACTTTGCAAGTATGGCTGGCACGGCCGGTGTCGTGACAGGGCGGTCGGGCAGCTTCGTGCGTTTTGCAGGCGGGGAATGGTCCTTGTTGTCGTCGTTGTTGGCAGAGGCATCGTCGGCGACGTCGGTCCCGGCTGGACGCGGCCGCTTCTCGGCGTTTGTTGTCGCAGTTTGTTTGTTTACGGGGCCGGTTGTCGCGGGCACGTGCTTCGGGCCTCCAACTTGAGTTACGGAGGCTGCCGGACGCGACTGGGTAGGTGGCCTTTGGTCCGCCTGCCGCGTCTGGCTCGTGTACATGCTGGAGTCCGACGACGGCGTGGACTGGCCGCTGTTCTGCTTGGCTTTTACCTGCACGGCAGAGGGCAGCAGGTCGCTTTCCACGGCTGCCGGTCTGGGGTCAGGGCGACTGGGGCTCACCGCGGCTGGCGAAGCATCAGAGGCGTGGCCATCGCTCCCATCTTTTCCGTCGCTTTGGCTGTGGCTGCCGTGCTTCCACGCAGTCTTGGACACGCCGGCCCGGTGAGCGTTGGCAGACGTGGACAGAGGCGACATGCCGGGACGGCCTGTCCGTTTGATCTTGTAGACCGTCTTTGGCACGCTGGAAGGCGTAGAAGCGTTGCTGACGCTGTTTGCTGTGCTCGTGGAAGCGGTCGTATTCGTGCCTGTGCCTGTGCTTGTGCCCGTGCTCGTGCCCGTGCCTGTGCCTGGGCCTGTGCCTGTGCCTGGGCCTGGGCCTGGGTCTGTGCCTGTGCCTGTGCCTTCTCGACTTGGGCTCGCGCTTGGTCTGGTGCTGGTGACCGTGGGGGCGGCATTAGACATGGGCGTAGACGCTTTCGCAGCCGTAATTGCAGCGGTGCTTGGGGCTACGTTAGCAGCCGTATTTGCTGCAGTGCTCGGAGTGGCCTTTGCAGCAGTTGCTGGGACGTTGCCTGGAGTCGCAGCCGTGGTCCCAGCTGGAGGTGCCTGTGCCGAAGCCGGGGTATTCGTGACCGCCGCTGCCGGTGCCGTCTTTGCTTGTGCTCCGATTGGTGCTGCTTTTTGCGGCCCGGATGCTGCAGCGGTGGCTGGTGTCGCTGCACTTCCAGCTCCTGGGCTTGGCTGGAGCCCTTTCTGCTGCGGCCGATTCGCAGGCCAGGCCACCGTCGGGGCAATTACCCCCGGCAGTATCGTGCCCGTGGCCGCCGCCGTAATCGTCGCCCGGTTCGCTGCCGGCCACGCCCTGAACCACGGCGCGTGCTCAATCTCTCTCCAGAACCGCTCGCGGTAGCTCGGCGTCAGCTTGTACGCAAACAACTGCCTGGCCTCTTCAAACCGCATCGGGAACTTGAATATCGACTGCACCAGATGCGACGGCAGCGCTATCCGGTCGCCATTGCGCTCAATCGCCGAGCCCCAGGTCAGCGCGACGTGGCCCTTGGGCGCTTCCACGACGCGTGGTTTGGGTCGTCTTGACGAGGACGTGTTAACGGGTGATAAACGCAAAGCGCTGGCAAACAACAACAAAACAAAGAAAGGTGCGAGTTTTGAATATAAAGTGGATATCACAGCTGTCATTCAAGGAGGGTGCAACCGTACTGGGAAGGCGCGTTCGAACCTCCAATCGGGGAGGAAGGCACGATGACAGGGCCGGCAGGCGAGGCCCTGGTGGTGCTGCCGGACAATGTCCGCCCGGATATGGATGGAAACATGCTCACTCCGTTTGGCATCGAAGCCATACTGGTTGAGGGGCTGGTTCAGGTCGTTAGTGGTAGAAAATCGACGGTTGACGAGCGGTTGCCCGTCGCTTTACGAGATGGCAGGAGGCTGTGCACGCTGTACTCGAGCGCGTAACCACGTGTTGCGCACGTGTATGCGTGCTTGTTTCGACATACCAATAATTGTCACGTCTGTCTCGAGCGAAATCGCCCCCTTTCGAGCGTGTTTGCACGCTTTTGAGGGTGTGTAGCGTAAAATGCTCAGTTTTGAGAGGTTCAGAATTGCAGTTTTAAAGCGTTTTTTAAAAAAAGGGGGAGAAGTGAAAATCCAGCTCTTCCCTCCCGTTACCGGGCCGCTAGGAAGGCTGTCCGTGGTGGTCCGTGCGCGCACCTGCCAATTAGCCTCACTTATTAACGCGTCTTGAAACGTTTTAAATATCGCGTGCAAACCAGCTGCTTAAGCCTCGTTCAATACGTTTCCTCGTTTTGAGGGTCTCGGTGCCAGCAAATTGGCCATACTCATATGGCCGACAAAACCTTGGCCGACAAGAATTCCGTAAATAGACAGACGTGGTTGTCAAGTGCCTCCCGGCGCGTGGCGGCTTGCAATCCTGTGGGCGATTTCTTCAGTGTGTCTCGTTTCCATAGAACCCCTCATTCAAACCTTAGAAGTTCTTTCATAGACGTTCCATCTACATCTTCGTTTACCCTCTTTGTTCGCTCTCTGCCCTCACCCTCTTCTTATTTTGTCCAACTCACTAGAAATCAACTGAAAATGCCAATTTTTCTAGGTTCTCGCAGATGATAAGGCTGCGTAAATTACTCAGCGAACGTGTCCATATCTCCCTTAATTGAGCTTCACGAACCCTCATAGGTAACTTGTCTATTCTTGCAGGGCAGCTTGGATCATTTCCTCCTCTGTGCTATCAAACCAAAACCTCCATGTTGAGGACTAAGCCTAGGTCAGAAAACGCCCCATGCACTGATACTCCATTTTACCGCACAGATATATTCCTTTGTGGCACCCCTCTTTGTTCTTATATCGCTTCCGTATGTTCTTTCTAGATCGGGGTAGAACAGATCGAGCAACAGACTTCCCGTCCATACAATGCATTTTACAGCAAACCGACATACCTTGCGAGCGGAGGTAGAACTAAGAGCACAACAAGCCACAGAGACTCTGTGTGGCACTCCCCTTTTTCGCTACCTGCACCTGTCGGGGGCTGTTTGGCAGGTGGGTTGTAACTACATAGTAAGTGTGCTCGATGGCGCTCTCCAATGGCTACATCCCCATCAATCTTGTCGGCCTTGGGAGTCATTTTGATTGGGCGCATTTCAACGATTTTGATAGGCCTTCATATTTGTAATCGCCTGAGGGTAAAAAAATAAATGCTGGTTTGTGGTATCTCATAATACTTTTGGGGACCCAAAATGGTCGGTGATGCAACTGGCAAATGGCAGAAAAAAAAAAAACATGCAAAGCCCCAATTACAAGTGTGTATCCCCTGGCCCGACCATACGACAACAATTTGTTGTTTTGTGTTTCACAAAAAAAAAAAAGAAACATACCGTATTTCAAACCACCGAAATAGTCCCCGTGTGATGAAAACAAAATATTATAACAAAGAACACACACACACACACACACTCATGAAACTAGATCCCTTTTTTTTTTCAAAAAAAGTCGTCATTTCCCTTTCCAAAAAAAAAAAAAAGAAGAAGCAAAGTCTATTGGTATAACATGAAGAGGTGATTGTCGCCAAATCATAACAGCATTTGATCAAAAAAAATTTTAATGCTGGACGACCTTCTCGATA
Source organism: Raffaelea ambrosiae (assembly GCA_002778195.1). Classification (NCBI taxonomy): domain Eukaryota; kingdom Fungi; phylum Ascomycota; class Sordariomycetes; order Ophiostomatales; family Ophiostomataceae; genus Raffaelea; species Raffaelea ambrosiae. The sequence goes on along the minus strand of PCDI01000004.1, from coordinate 914,545 downwards.
TCATCAGCGCCAGCCGATCCGCGGTGGCCGGTTGTGTCGCTCTCGGCGCTCGTGGTCACAGCCTCCGGGGTACCCTTGGAGGGGCCGACGCTCTCGTCCGTCTCCACCGTGTCGTTCGGGCGGGACTCCTCGATGTCCTCCATCTCCTCAGGCAGAATCAACTGCAGGATCATGCAGACAAGCGCTGTCACGGCGAAGCCAGTCTCCATGACAAGAACAATGGCGTTGAGGAAGCCCGCAAGAGCCTTGTTGGGGCCCTCGTAGGTGAAGAAGTATGAGAAGTAGGTCGGCACGAGGGTGGCACCGTAGCCAAGGGCCAGACCGGCTGTCAGAATGAAACGGTTGCGGCGGCTGAAGGCGACGCCGTGGTTGATAATGGCCAAACCGGAGACGGCCACAGAGCAGAAAAGGAAAGTCGTCATGCCGCCAATGACGGGGCTGGGGATGGCCACCAGGGCCGCAGCGAACTTGGAGAAGACGCCCATGATGATCAAAAACATACAGCAGACGTAGCCGGCCTTGCGGTTGGCACACTTGGTCAGAGCAATGACACCGTTGTTCTGGGCGAACGTGGTCATAGGGGTGATGGTCATCAGGGCAGCCAGGATCCCGTTGAGGCCATCGGCCAACACGCCGCCCTGGATACGGCTCTCGTAGATGGGGCCTTGCACCTCCAGGCGGGACACATCGCACGAAGCAGTGATATCACCAATGGCCTCGCAGGCGCAAATGACAAACACAGCGATAAGAGGCAGCACCAGAGGGCCGTACACCTGGAGCTTAAAGGTGTGAACCCAGGCGAAGGAGGCGGCGGGGGCGGCATCGATACCGGAGCGGTCGAAGTAGCCGCAGGCGCCGGCAATGATGCAGCCAACTAAGAGACCAATAACGACAGAAGTAGACTTCATAATAGGGGCACCGAAACGCTCGCAGAGAATGATGGTGATGAACACAGAGAAGCCGAGCCCTGGAGAAATGCATTGTTAGTCACATGATCATGGGCCAATCCATGGCACGCGAAGAGGAGCCATTTTTCGAGAGTCGAATGACGAGAAAGCTAAGTTATATGAAAAATACATACCCAGGTACTCGGCGCTGCCCCAGGGCAGAGCATGGGGAGCATCGATGTTGGGGCAGAGCTTATAGTAGTCGGACGGGTCGGTGTCGGCGCACGAGCCCGAGCCGCCGGCCCAGTCCTGGAAGGCAGTCTCAATGAGAGAGATACCGATCAACATGACGGTAGGGCCAGTGACGATTGGCGGGAAGATGCGGAGCAGGGTCTTGGATGGAATGAACGAAAGCAGAATTTCGACCAGGGCGCAGCAGGCTGCCGTGCCAAGCACCATACCGTAGGCATCTGGAAGGCTACTGTTAGATCGCAAATATGATGCAGGTGTATATTGGCCCACTGAGCAAAAGCACTGGGCCATAAATGGGGAAAAAAGAGGAACAGAAGACTGAGGAAACAACGTACCAGGGCATGGCAGCTTGGTGCCATCCTCAGCTGTTTCGCAGATGCCCTCAGTGTACATTTGGCTGAAGGCACCCGAGGCGACGGGGATGATGGAGAAGGAAATACCGACCACGGAGATCAGACCAGTGCCAAGGAAGAAGCTAGGAGTAGCAAGTTAGTACGGGAGGGTCATCTCAAAGCCAAAAATCAAGTCAAGGTGTATGTTTCCTATGAAATTCTCCCTTCGCCTCCGCCGCCTCCGCCCCCTCTAGTCCAGTAGAGTTGTTATGTTTAACAAAGAGCGGAGATTGGGGTATAGGGCCAGAATGAACGACATGTGTTATGCGCATATATATATCAAACACAATTGAGCTAGACAAACGTACCGCGTCTTGTAGAAATGGAAGCGGGTGATCTGAATCATAGACAGCAGGCCAGATACGATCAGGGCGGTGGACACGAGGTACTGCTGCATCTCGGTGTCCAGGTTGACGCCAGCGGCACCGGCCATAATGAGAGGAGGCGTGATGATACCAGCCAGCATAGACAAAGAGTGCTGGAAGCCGAGAACGAGAGCCAGGGCAACGGGCATGTGGTCGTCGAGGCCGAAGAAGGGCGAGGTCTGGGTAGACTTCTTCATGAAGGGCAAATTGGGCGTGAAAAGGAAGGTGTAGTCATAGTCGCCGATGAGACCCTGGCGGGTGAAAAAGGCACGGCGAATACCATCGAAGAAGCCGCCGACAATGTTCTTCTTCGGGCCCTTGGTAGGGACGATCTGGGACGGGCCGGGCTCATCCATGGTTGGCGACGATCGCAGTCGTGTGCGAGCGAAGAGAAAAGAGAGGCTGCGCTAGGTGCAATGAGAGACGACCCGGAGGAAGAAAACAATTGAAAACAAGATGTCCCCAGAGCTAGGTGTCGTGGGATGCAAGACTGGGTAGGAGAATCCTTGTTGTTCCCGGGAACCTGGATTGGGACCTGCTTGTGGAAGTGAAGATCCTGTTCTCGACTTTCAGGTTGAGCAGGCACGAACGAAACAGGGCGAGCGGACAGTCTTAAATAAAAAGGACGAGAGGGGGGGGGGATGGAAGTAAGGTAGGGGGGGGGGTGTGCGAATTGGAACAGGCGAGCGACCCAGAAGAGTTGCTAGGATTTAGGGTCCGGGTTGGCCTGGGGGGGTGTATCGCAGGGTGCAGATTTTGGGCGCCGATCGGTCCTATCACCAGCAGCGGGATAAAAAAAAAATTAGTCCAGAAAAAGACACACAGTCGCGCTTTCCGTACCGTATTACCCACCCATCGCACGAACAGCCTTGTGTGTGCGTGCGGAGCTAGCTCCTAGAACGCAAATGCCATATATTAAAATGTAAAAGGATTGAACAACTGGAATAACGAAGCGATTGCCCCCCCCCACCACTGCCACACTACTAGACGTATCTTGCTAGATCGTCCCACACCCGGCGTTCTGCGACAGCTCCTCACCTCCAATGACTTGCTGGCCGTGGTTGGCGTACGATGTCGTCCCTTTTTTGGGGCATCTTTTGGTGTGGCTTTTTTTGGGGAGGGGGGGGGGTCTCTTCACTGGGCAGCGCATTTGCTGTTCGTTTCCTTTGCGCGGTTGGGCGATCGCCGTGGCGGCCTGTGACGTCCTGGTCTGTACAATGGATAGGATAGCGGAGAACCGGCAAAAAGAATAGAATTGGGCTATCTACAAAGGGGAAGGCCTCTTCTGTGAGGAGACTGCAGATTTGGAGAACGGTCTCTCCAAACGATACGCACCACCAAGGTCGGCCGGCGGCCGTTGCCTTGGACAAGTGAAAAGGCCAGTGCCTCGTGTCTCTCGACAGTCAGGCCGTCGCCAGAGAAATTCCCATTCCAGATAAAGCTGCTTGGAGAAGAAGGGAGACAAAACGGGTGACAATGACGGGGCCTGCCGACGTCCAGGCGCCCGGGACCGCCTCCTCGGCGCACAAGCCAACACCTGCTGTGTGTGATTCTGTGGCGGGAGTGGCTCGACAAGCCTGCCAGCTGGCGACAACTTGCCCCTTAATTGGACAACTAGTACCTATATTGGAAGGCAGAAAGGCAGACGAGACGGAGACAAGACGGCTACGTATCCTGCCTGCCCTGTGCGCTGTGCGCTCTCTTCTCCCTGTGTTTCCCTGTAAGGAGAGGTGGTGCACGCGCCCCATACCACTTACACCACAAGAGACAATACTGGGCAGGTTTTCGGGGACCCCAGTTTTGTCAGGGCCATCTTACTATCGTACACTTCTGGGGCTGACTGATTACTACGATAGATACGAGTGCAGGGCAAAATCAGGCTGGGAACGGGCATGCCGAGAACGACTGACGTTCTAAACAAAACGTTCTAGTGGACGTTCTAATGGATGTTCTAATAAAGAATAAACCCACAAAGACCAGATATGGGCAGGTCCCCAATGTTTAAAAATGAGCCGGCCGGTTTTTTTGTGTCCTTCCTTGCGGGGAGAGAGAGAAGGGTAGAGCAACAAAGGTACAGAAGCACGAGAGCTTTTGCTGCGGCTTTGTTCCTAAATCCTTTGGCTCGTGCCAACTAAGACAGATGGGGGACAGGCGGAAAGGGGAAACAGAGCGGAATCACACACTGAACGTCTAATGGCGGCGGCGGCGGCGCACGACGGCGGACCCACTGCTATCTCTCCAGAAGGTGGGCACTTTTTTTTTACTTTTTTACATAGTATGTCACTATGTACTATGTAGTTGCTCGTCTCGGCTGGAAGGGGGACCCATCCTAATCGGAAAGCGTTTGCTCGATCTGTTCATGTAATAGCGATGCAATCTGCTGCATAGAAACCCACCCTATCTGGGAGACTGCAGAGCTAAAACGACGGCATTGCAACATGGCATTGCATTTTGCACGAGCCTGAGGTCCATGTAAGTGCATCCGACGGGCTGTAAACCGCGAGTGCGACGCAGACGACAAAGCAGAATGTGTCACTTGTGGCTTTCCTGCCCTGGGAAGCCGTCTCCAGGAGTGCATGTGTGCCTGTGCCTGTCAGCGCAAAGAGATTTAGATGCACACACGGGAAAGGTGGGTGGCAGTGTGGACGCCAGTGTGGGCGCCAGTGTGGGCGCCAGTGTCGACGCCAGTGTCGACGCCAGTGTACTCGTACGCCAGTGTGGATGCCAGTGTGGATGCCAGTGTGGATGCCTGTGTGGGTGCAGTGTGCCAGAGCTCCCTTGTCACGGGCTTTCGCGCCTGGGGGAGATCATCGACGTGAGACGGAGACCGGAGCACGGAGACGACGGCACTCTAGACGCAATGCAGAAGAGGCGAGGAAACTCCAGTCCGGCAGGGAACCCCAGAATGTGAAATACGCGCAGGACTGGATCGTCCTCATTGTGCGGCCTGTCCTGGGCCGTTCCAGACTGTCTGACCTCGTGCTTGGCTGGAGGCGCCTCATTTTTTTTCTTGTCTTTTCTTGTCTCTTCGCTTCGCTTCCTTGCTTCTTTCTTGACGAGGGTTTTCTCCCCTTTCCGTCTTTTCGGGGTGTTTTTTTTCTACTATGTAGGTGTGTGTGTTCGCCCTGGCATCGCCTCTTTTTGCCAGGCCAGCCAATGGCCAGGGAAGCTGGTCTGCGATAAGGAGTTGGAGGTAGCCAAAAGGAAGTTGAAGGGAGTACAAGAAGCCAGGCCTGTTATTAGTGCAAGATACATTTCGGGACAGGTACGAGCAACTGGCACAGGCGGCTAGGTTTTCCTCATTCACAATGCCACCGGCCAATCACCTGACCTGACTGCCTGTCTCGGCGACCTGGTCCTCCATGGGAAAAAGCTGATTACTTGGATATACATAGTACGCCCGAGCATGATGGCGGTAGCATTGCTGAGGCGGAGAATATGCAGATTGCTTCTTTGGTGGCATTTCGGTCGCCCAGTCACACCTCGTCCTTCTGGCCTCGCTTTTCGTACGGGCTGTTGCGCGATTACCCCTCTTGTCCCCAGACCCCGGGGGGACAATGTAAGCCCAGAGCGAGGATACAAAATGCCCGATGCCACTTGCTGTTGGCCCCAGAGCGGGAGCCAGCGGAAGCTGCTGTTGTCACGGGCTGGGTGTGTGTGTGTGTGTGTGTGTGCGTATTACGAGTGTGCAAAGACAACAAGAGGTAGAGATAAGGAATCCGGACCAAACAAATAAAACGACACACTAAAAAAAGGACGCGGCTGATAAGGGATAAGCAAGAGACAAGGACGCAGACAAGGCAAAGCCAACGCTATTGCTCTGTGTCAACGTCTCGACTCAAGAAGCGCAAAATGTGGGGCATCCAGAGATAAGGCTAAGACAGCCGTCATCGCAGCCCCTGATTGGCTCCCCGGGACAGATTCGAGGGAAGGAACGATGGGAGGAGGGGTGTGCCGTGGATTGGGGGAGGCTTGGCTAATGCACACACCCTTGAAGCGAGTCTCTTTTGAAAGCCGAAGGCGCACTAGTCCCGGATAGGCAACAACAACTCCCATGCCTGCCTTCTTGTCGACTTGTCGACAACTTCTGGCACCCGCGCACTTGCTACGGCGTCGTCCCATTTGGCCCTTGTTCCTGTAAGTGGCGGGCGTACAATAGGGCAAGTACCCACTGTTTCCCACGGACCAACTGGTTCTTGGTGGTGTTGCTCAGTCTTATGTAGGCGGCTGCCGCCGCGAAACGTCTCTGTTGGCGGTGTTCGCCTCTTCCCCCTTGGCTGTCTTCGGTATCGAACAGCACATATGGAAAAACGCCGGCCCAAGGAGAAAAAAATTGAAAAGAGCCAGAAACTCATGGACAGAAAATTTTCAAGACGATGCAACACGGCAAACGCGTTGTCTGATTCCACGGTGACTCCGTGAGAAGAGAAGAAGAGGAAACGAAAGAGAGGATGGAGAGAAGCGGTCGTCAAGCCAAACGGAAAAAGTGAGAAGAATGACCCTTTCCAGCCCTTTCCAGCCCCTTTGAAAACATTTTTCTTCCCGCAGGGGCCGTTCTTGAACTGTCCCTGCTGATCCATTCGTCCATTCGTCCATCCATTTCGCCATGAGAGTGGACTCTTGAAGAGTGGACTATCTGCCTTGCAGTGGCTTTTCCTGCTGGTATCTTTGTCACGCCTTGTGGCACTTCTTGTGGCTCCTCTCTTTCGCGGTTCTATCCTGGCTCTCTGGTATCTACATAGTATCTCCTGGCAGCCCCTTCGTGGCGCCTAGGTTCTGTTGTCGAGTCGCATGCCCCTCCCCCCCTATTGCACTCGTATCGTGCGCTTTCTCGGTGTCTCCAGGTCTCCAGTCTCGTTGTCTCGTTGCCCTTTTTTTCTACTACGAGTAGACGATTACAAGGGTACTCGTCCCGGATGTTTGCCTAGAGCGGAAGACCATCGTCAAATTGGTAAGACGCCGCGCCTGAGGGGGGGGGGGTGTGAAATCAAAACCTGAAGATGAAAAACCTATCATCAAGGCCGAAGCATCTGTTTGGGAGACTGAGGATGAACCAGGCTGCTGCAGAAACGAACAAACAAGCGGCCGTGCCTCCCGTAGCTCCCTTTTTTTTCTATCCTTGCGGGCTGTCACTCTTCACCCCCCTGTCCTGCCTTGCCTCTCTCAGATATGTAACCACGACTTGGATGCGCCATTAGATACAGGAAGCCAGTGAGCTACGAGAGAAGGGAGAGAGCGAGCTTCTGAAGTGCCGGCTGATATGGGTTAGCTACGCAGGAAGGAGGCCGCCATACGAGTACTGCCAGACTCTGCGGTGTATCGCATGTGCCCCGACGCTCCCCTGTCTGACCCTCCTTCTTCCTCACCACCGCCACTACCCCCCTTCCCAAGGCTGTCAACCTGCAGCGTACTATGCAGTTACCATGTAATAAGACGGGAGATCCAAGCAGAACACGGAATAGAGGCAAAATGCTCGCATAGCTGATCTCTCGCTCGCTCCCTCTTCACACCCCCCCGGGCTACCCGGGTCCAGCTTCGATTCCCAGCTCACGGGGGAAAGCGTCCTTTTCGTTTGCCCTTTCTGGATTTTCTTGCGGGATACGGCTGTGCTCTCGTGCCCCTTCATCGCTCTTTCTTTTTCTGTGATTCGCTATTTTATTTCCCTGAGATTTGCATTATCTACCCGTAGATGCTCGTCCTCGTGCTTCCATTGGCATCCCTGGAACCCAGAGCTAGTCAATGCCCGCGTGTGCGGACGCAGATCGTTCTCCGGCCGACTTGGTATGAATTATCCCATTCTCGCCGGTGGTGAAGCAGCGCCTCCCGTAAAGTCCCCAAAGCCTCTCTTGATAAGAGTGGACCAGCCGCCCTTTGTCCCTTGCGCCTTTTTATGTGCATCGTTATTGTCTGTGGGCTTGGTATTTTTGTTACAAGGGCTGTAATCATAATGCTCCAATTGAATCTGCTCTCACTCGGCATTGAATCCTATGCGTCCTTTTGGGGGTTGCTTAGTTTTATTTGGTTTCTGGGCGACTCTTCTGACTCTCGTGCAGTTCTTGGCTCTGCTCTGCTCGACCTCCTTCTCTCTGCTGTGTCTGTTATTTCTTTTTTTACTTTATGCTCTTCCATGGCGCCCAGCCCCCCATTCCCCCATCTGGGTTTTGTTGTTATTTCTTTTTTCCTTGGCCTGACTTGACCTTAAAACCACAGTATGTAGTTATGCCTTGCCATGACCTCTGATAAGAGAGGCAAACTATGCCACCGCTAGCAAGGGACAGGAACCAGAGATTCCCTGTTTTTTTGTTTTTTTTTGCCAATTGCGCGCCAATGGTGTCAGATACACGCATGCCGTGCTGAACATTGTAGCGCAATGTCTCGGTGATGTGCATCTACGTAGAAAGTAGTTCTTCCACTGCTAGTCCTCAGTGCATGCAACGTTCGTTTCCACTTCGGCCTTGCAAGTACACCCACATCCGAAATCGTCACCCTTCGTCTCGGCCCTGGCCTTGGGGCTGTAACCTGTAACTACATAGTTTGAAGCACACGAGCCTACTGGCTGACATGGTCAAGGATGGATAGAAGAGGAACAACAGACATCTCGGGGACAGAACGGAGTTGGTACTTGGTCCCAGAGGCTCCATAAGTCCCGTAGGTCGCAAAGACGCTCCGCTTTCTGTTGTTCTCGTGATGGCTGCGGATTTTTTTTTCCCTATTTTTTTTAACTTCCCGTTTTAAGAGGCAAGAAGAGTGAAGGCAAAAAATAAAAATAAAAGTGGTACTGCAGATTTATTGGGTCTCTCTACTTGTCTCCATGTCTTCTCCGGCGGATCCCATAATGTGAACGGATCGGAGAGCAGCGACACCCGGACCCGCCTTGTCTCCAGCACGGCGTGAGCGAAGAAATCGGCCCCCCTTTTATTGATGTATGCTTTTTTTTTTCTTTTTTTCTCCCTTTTTCTTTTTTACCCTCTCTTATGGCCAATCCTAACTCTCGCCAGTCTTTGTCTTCCCACATTGCAGCCTTTGCGATCCATGGAATCCTTTCCCGGGATACATGCCAGATGCAATCAATCAGTTCTTGTCCCCCAACTCGCAGGGTTGAAATTGCGACCTTGGATCTGTCCAATCCGGTGCCGTCTCTTCCCTCCTATCAAGTCTTATCTACCAAACCTGGCTCTTTCAGCTGAAAAGGAAAAACATTTCGCGGTCCTTAGTCGAGCCAGTCAGAGAAGCGCAAGACGGGTTCTTTTCTCCTCTTGTGCATATCGACTTGTCCGGCCCAGTCTGACAGCTTCTCGGGACTGATTGGCGGCCAACACCAACCTATGTTGGAACCAACCAACCGACCAGCTCCCCGACCCTTTGGCAGGGTATTCCCTAGCGAATACTTGGCAGAGGCCATACCAAACAGCCAACACTGCTCATACATAGTAGCTCTAGACCTGGACCACATTACAGCTAGCGCGTGCTGACCAGCATCTCGGAGATGCTCGTCACATTACACACAGCAGCTTCTTGGTCTGGCTCTTCTTCTTCTTCTTCTTCTTCTATTCACAAACATGGTACGAAGAAGCCAAGTGAGAAGTTTCTTCGAAGCACTCGCTACTTATAATACCGATTTAACATTGGCAATGCTCTTACCTGGCGCATCCCCTCCCCCGTTCCCCCCTTCAGTGCGCCGATGTAGCACCAATGGGCTGCCATTGCTACCTGTCAGTTATCAAAAACCTGCAAATATGAGAGCATGCGCGCAATTCACGGATCGCCTGCTGCACAGAGGTGAAAGTTTTTACTTTTTTTTTTTCAGCTCGTGGACAGTTGCATTACCAAGTGGCAGTATGGAAGCGGGAGAAAACCAAGGGGGTAGACCTGGCGCATTCTCAGTCAGTCTTGGTTGCATTGGAGTACACAGACCCGTCGAAATGGCACTGCAATGCAATACAAAGATAGGCCAAACGCAGGCACACCAAACAAACAGTAGAGAGTAGCCGGTTGAGCAGACAGTTCAGACAGGAATGTTCGTCTGAAAAATTCTCTGCCAACTTCCTGATAACTCTGTGTTGGCTTTGAAAACAGATGACCTTGCGCGGCATGCCCTGCTGTGAAGCCAAAAAAAAAAAAAAAAGTAGCACCGCGAGCACAAGAAACGGCCTTTGCCTGTATTGCGAATCAAAATTCAACCACCTAACAACACAGAGACATACGCAACCGATTGCCTTCAGCTCCAGCACCTTCATCTTCACCCAGGACCAGCTGGGGCTGGTAGAACCAGCAACCATGATGAGCCCAGACCAAAGAAACAAACCACAGTCCGGACCAAGAAACCAAAGCGAAGACATGAACCGAAAACACAGACCAAACAGAAGAAACCAACCAACCAGCCAACCCTACAAAACAGACAAGGAATCCCCAAGAAACAACCAGATCATTGTCACAGACACTTCCATATAAGAAATCCAGCCAGCCCTTGCCAAGGACACGAAAGAGAGCACACGGCTGCATGCTCAAGCAGGCGGATGAGCCGCGTGCATTTGCCGAGTGTAGTGTCGAGCAAGCAGTAGGGGGGAGGGCAAGGTACTCACTGGCGCATGGCCTGGTATTTCTTCTTCTCAAACCCCTCGAGCAGGTCAGCAACATTTGCCCCAGTGAAGTTTGAGATCCCGCCGATCAACTGAGCCACTTCCGGCCACATGATTTCTTTGTCTATGCTGCTGCGTACGTAGGGCTTGACCTCCACAATCGCGTGCGGTGTTCTGCTAGATCCCCTCCGAAGGACCCCATCCACATCGGCCCGGTAGCGCTCTCCTTTGCCTGGAGACAGCTTGACCATCCGAGGGTCAGGCATCCAGTGCACGCCGTGGAGAGTGCCTGTCAGGAAGCGGGTGGAACTGAGCAGAGCAATCGTGAACATGTGCACAACAGACTCGTAATTCGTTCTTGGGTTTGTCGGCGGCGTCGCAGCAGAGTGAGGAGTTGGCAAAGCGTAGCCAGCCTGGGGCGTAGACCCATTGCCCCTGGACGTGCTGGTGCCTCTGTCACGATAGCTGACGCCAGTTCGTTCTATGATCATGTAGGTCTTCGGCGTGGCCTCGGTGGCAACGCTCTCTTTCTCGTTGGAGATCAAAAAACGAGTTGCAGTAAACCATTGTCCCAGATTGCCCGTCCAACTGCGCAATTTCGCTGGTAGGTTTCAGACTTCTTGAGAAAAGCCACATTCTTCTCAATACGTGACACGGTCGCATTTGAGCCGGCCACACAGTCGTCTGCACTCACAAGTTCTGGCAGCTCGGAGGGTGAGGGAAGCTTGTCGATTTGGTATTGGCGCCAGAGAACCTTGAGGCGAAGAAATTCATCGAGTCCCAATTTGGGGGCGGACTTGTAGACACCTCCTGTGACAGTGACTTCGCTTGGTTTCTTGCGAAGCTCGTTTCGAACTTCATGTTTCCCTTTGCCTCAGTGTCTCGGGGTCTCCCGGCGATGGGCGCTGAGCCATTGCAGGGATTCCTTCGCCACACACCGACAAGTGCTGCATCGCCAGGCGGTGCTCCCAGGACGGAGTTCGAGGTCGTCGTCAACGAGGCCCTAGTCACCATGCTCGGCTCCGTCCGCCTTTTGACTCAAACACTTCCCAGCGCCCATTGGGTTCCGGACCCCAGGCCTTTCAAACTCGGCGATAGTGTGGATGAGCTGTATGAGGCTCGGGTCGACGGGTACTTGAAGCAGCCGCTTGGCACAGACCCGTACAGCATTGTCGAGGTCAAGCCGTATGTCCGCAGGGAAAGAGTCAACTCTCTCCAGTGGCAGGAGGCAGCCCAGGTGGTGGCTTGGATCTACGAGTCTCCTGGGCCGTCGGCTGCTGGCGTGCTCAGGGTCCCTGGAAGACCGAGCCTGTCTGAAGGGCCGAAACGGTAAGAAGATCCAGCGTGTGGTCTTCATAAGAAACAAAGAGAGAAAAATAAAATCAAAAAGAAACTAACAAAACGGGTATGCAATCACAGGCGATTCATGGTCTCCCAGGACCGCGACGAGGTGTACATCACCATCGCAGAGCACGGCCGAGCGTACGAGGCATATCTTCATACAATAGACGCCAGTGGGCTCAGAGATTGGATGGCGCAAAAGAAGCCCCCTTCGACAAGCAGTGGTGAGCCTGACCCTACGCCATCTAAACCGTCTCGGAATCGTGCCACACAGCAGACACAACAAAACATCGGAAGCAGCTCTCGCCAGACTCCCGGTCCCTCCCAGCCTGTTCAGCTAGTTGGCGGCGACACGCTCACGCCGGCGACACCATCGAAAGAACGGGGACGTGGCGGACGTAGCGGACCAGGCGAGCAACATGGCTTTAGAGGGCCTGCACACCAAGACGCAATGGGCGGTCGCGGCCAGCCAGCGGGTGGATCGCTCGTCAGCAGCGGCGGCGGTGGTGGTGGCAGCGGTGGCCTTCCACCTCCCGAGGACAAAGAGCCTCGCGTGGCGAAGAGGATGTTGCCGAAATGGGCCTCGTTGAACAGGTACAGCTACAACATGTCGGGGAAAGTCAGCGGATCCCCCAACGAATCTCCTACAACGTCGGACCCATAGAAATCAGTCGTCCGAAGAGAAAGAGGGGAAAGCAAGTCGCCCTGGACGATACTGAAGACATTATTTATCCACCTTCTGGATCTGCCCAGCATCCTCCATTGCCGCTGCGACAGGCATCATCACAATCGTCCATGCGGTCTACCCCCCGGACATGGATCCAAATGAGGTTGATCGCTTTCGTCCTCCCTCTCGTTCATCCTCTGTTAGGGATAGTCGCGAGGACGTCTGACCGAGCCAAGGTCTGCTGGCCCCACTCCTGGCCGGCGCCGCACGCCTGACCCTGTCCCCAAGGTGCCGAAAGTGGATCCTGAAAACGTGCCGAGGAACATCGACCCCCAGAGCCGCAGTCTCTTGAGCCCCGGATGCAGAACAAAGACAACGGCTTCATGACTATGCGCTGCTTCGGCCCTTTCAATACCACTGTTCCTGAAGACTTGTCTGCCCATTGGCTGGCAGCCTCGTGCACGCTGTGCCTATCTTGCGCTTTTATCTATCTCCTTGAGTTATCAACAGACGAATCGATTGGCTAAAACTCCTGCACTCGACCCCGCACCTCAGTACAAAGAAATACACAGAAAACATACTAATAATAAAGTCGCTCCCGTTCTCCCTGAAATTTGTGTCGCATGGGCAGCTACAGGGGATAGGATCGCTGTACAGCGTACACGAAAGTCGACAAAGGCCTACAAAAACGTAATAATTTCGTCCTCAAGGAGATAGAAACTCGGTCTCTTTTTCGAGTCTACGGAATGTTTTATGTTTGTTGCCTACGCGTGGGCGGTCGTGTTGGCCCAACCAGTATTAGGCATGCACCACGAGGTGGTCTGCCCCGAGCGGGCCACCTGCGAGTAGGAGTGCGCAGAATCCCGGTGCGCACCTGTCAAAAAGTCGGAATGGTATTATGGTCTAAAGCTACAAAGTAAGCTTGATTGCTCGCAACTAAATCCAGAAGTTTGAAAAAAACAACAGCGGGCACTGCTAGGATACTAGCTAGTTTTGGTTAGCTCCCATAAGGTCCTTCCTTCCAAAACGTACGCCTTCCCGCCCAAGTGTTAACTACGAGTACGGTGTAATGATTATTATTATTACCACGTCGCTCTTGACTGTTACAACTTACAAGCAAACACACACACACAAAAACTACATACTATTAGTACCTCTTTCTTTTTTTTTATCTGCCCGCTCCTCGACCGTCAGCCCTCCTTGATAGCCCGCAACCACGAGGCTTGCGGCTGCTCTCGCAATCCTCTCCTATTTGTCCCGTGTCCCCCACGCTCTATGGCATCGGCTCCAGCACTGGCAACACTAGCGTGCTGCCTGGCAGAAGCCGTAGAGCCTTGGAGTCATTCGTGCTCGCGTATCGCTTGCGTGGACATCGTCGCCGGTTGTAATAGTCGATTGCCCTCCAAAAATAAAAATAAAAAATAAAAAAGGCACGCTTTCCCTTGGATGAGGAAAGTTGGGCAGAATTCCTCCTCGGCAAGAACGGGACAGGGTGGCCGGAGAGGCTGCCCACCTTCGTTACGGCGAGGGAGCAAGTGGAGGAGACTTGGTCAGTGACCTTGTCTTCCCCGAGTTTGCCGTCCCTACCATCCACCCTCGTCCGGACAGCGTTGACGTTGTGGACGCCGAAGGCTCCGGCGGCGGCGAACTGGCCGACATTGTGGTTGGCAGTGCGGGCGGTGGCGGCGATGTTTCGGACGAGCCGGTCACCGGGCCCGGGAGATTGGGAGGGGGTATCGCGGAGGGGGCAGTTGGCTGGGCCTGGGGCTGAGGTTGAGGCTGCCAACCGGATGAGCCGAAAGACGGCGTGAACGCGCCAGGTGGCACGCCGGTGGTCGCCGTTCTTGACGAGGTCACCGATGGCGAAGCGCCCTGTTGGGCTGTCGGCGCCGACGTGGAGGAGGACGTGTGCGGCTTCATCTGGGCCCTGGATGCTGGCGAGCCGTGGTGTCGCACCACCGGTGGCGGCGGCGGCGGGGGGCTTGGTGATGGTGTTCTGGGGCTGGACGGGGTGGTGTCCGTGAAGCACGAAGAGGCCGCGCGGGATGATGATGCGGCGAGGAACTCGACAAGCAGCTGCTGTTGCAAACCGCACTCGGGCAGGGCATAGGATACGAGTAAGAGGTCGCTGATAGGGTGGGAGCTTCCACTTGGAAGAGCAAGAGACTCGGCCATGGTGTTTTTTGGGGGGGGAGAGCGTGCGTGTGCCCTGCCTTTTTGTAGTCAACTCCGGGGTAGGAGTTCTTGAGGGACTTTTGCGTTTTAGAAAAGAGACTCTTGTTTGGACCTCGGACCCCCTTTGTTGCTCGCCACTCCATGGGTATGTGTTCTGATGATGTGTTTTTGAAAGAAGCGAGCTGATCTACCATGTTCCTCTCTGGCGACAGCTTTGTCATTTTGGGTTTCGGTCTCGTATGCTCGTCTATTTCTGAAATGTGGTAATCCAAAAGGTGGGGATCACCAGTAGCGTCCAATAGCTTTCCTGCGATGTTCTGCCCGACCACACGAGGAGGAATGGCGGAAAGGAAGGGCTATGGCAACGTGTAACTGACGAAGACCACTTACCAAAATGGGCTGAGAAATTGGCCAAAGCTTAACGGATCGATATTTTTTTTTTTTTTCGGCACAGACGAAAACACGGCACGAAATGGCGATTTCGTTCACGATCCGTTCCGTGTATCACGGAAAGCGATGCACGGAGAGGAGCACGGCCTGATCGCGAACGAGACCAGAGGCATTCCAAGTCGTTTTGCATGTTCCAGATCTCTACGTATTGCAACCTGGCTTCCACATGCCTGAAATAAGAAGACAAGCTACAGCATAAACGGCGTGCATCGAGAAACGACAAAACAAAAAGAGAAAAGAAGGGGAAAAGGAAAAGAAGGCCAGAAGAAGAAAGGGTGAAACGGAACGCAACGAAAAAGAAAAAAAGAAAAAAAAGAAAAAGTTTTGGAGACATGCAGCACACAACGAGTAAGTCTCGCAGTGCATCACGACACCTAGGCTTACACGATTGACTAGGACGTCAAAAGCAAAACCATTGTCATATTATTTAATGCGCTGTTCTTCCGCAAGCCTACACCTGTGGCGCAAAAACATCGGCGAGACAGAAGCGAGACAGCTGCGTCAGTTTGTGGCGTAGCGGGCAATCGATGGCGAACGAGATTTAAGGTTAATATTGTTTCCCAGTCTGGACTGACCGTTGAGCGGAACCCAAAAAAGGCCGCGTGACCAGCCTCTGATGCTTTGCCGCCCGGATATAATTACGGGCAGGAGACATCCTGTATCTTAGTTTTGAAGTTATTGTATCCCCTTTAGAACCGCCGAGGTCTGCCTATTATTTTTCTTCAGGTGTGACTCGTGACGTGCTTGCCCGTGGGGAACGTCCATAAGCACGGAAACTAGTGTGCTAACGAATCGTCCCCCGCCCCTGCAGTCGGCTGGCCTCACCGCCTTCAACCCTACATAGTGCTTCTACACATGCACACAGCCCTGCGATTCGACCGGATGCAAGTCTCTCTAGTTTTCTTCTCCACCGAGCGGCGGTGGTTGCAGCCGGGTAGATTACGGTTCTGTCGAATATCCACGGTCCGGTGTGGCACACAATGGAACCTGTCGAGGACCAGCTTGTAGGGCTGTGTAAAATGCAGAAATCCGCTTGCCAAAACCGTTGTTGACCGGGTCTGCAGAAGATCCAGAACTCCGCCCATCCCTCCGAGGTGGGCGGATCATAAGGGACAAAGCCCCGCAATAGTCATGGATAAGAATTGACTGATAGTTCGGACCACGAAAAAAAAGAAAAGAAAAGAAAAGCCCCCATGGCCGTGCAAGTGTGGAGGAAGTAAAGTGGTATGGCCCAGTTTTTGGCGGGTAAAAATAGACTTAACTACACAGCTAGACTTCCCATGAAAGAGAAAACCAGGCCAGGACCAATGGCAGCCCCGGACTTTTCTCCTGACACGCTCAATCCTTACAACGCAAGAATAATAGTGGCTATGCGGTACTGGGAAGGATTCTAATATGCATGATTGGTGGGGAGTCACAGCCCACCTTGTACGACGATCCTCCGGTTTTAGGCAGCGTAAGCAGCAACCGCACTGGTGCCTGGATTTGGAACCCAATCACTGGGTAGCATGCGACCGTCCCGTTCTTGTTTTTCCTGTCTTCTGTCTTCTTGGCCTTGCCAGAGCCTCTTGGCTTGATCCCCCGCATGGTTTGGGAGGGCTGGTCTGTTTCTGATTGTCGGGGGTGGCAGGGCATCAATCCACAGACCGAGTCCCCCAACGGTAGAGAGATTGTTTATGTGAGTAGGGGCGCAGGCGAGGGCGGCACCACGAGCCGCTCTCAGCAGCCCTTTCATCTTGCTTGTCTTTCCTTGAAATCAGTGCTGTCTGGCAACTGTCTTCTTCGAGGCCGTTTCCTATTCGCCAAGGCCTCTGTCGATGACTGGGCACTGGCGAGGGCTAAGCGTCCCCGGGAGAGTGTACCGTGCAGGGTGGACACTGACGGTCACTGAGTCATATGCCAGGCAAGCAGGGACATGCACATAGTATCTGCTGTGTGTAGTGTTCAATGTGTTTCGGTCAGGGGTCGTACAGCCTGCTCCAAATTCTTTTGAAGGTGATGGCAGGGGGGGGGCAAGGGCCTGAAACTAGGATTAGGCTGTTGGTGCGATTTGGTTCGCCGACGAGGGTGGGAGAGAGCCTCACTACTACGGTTGACCGCTCTGCTTGGATGCTGGGTCGGAAGACTGTATTGCCCAATCATGTGTAGTCCTGCATATTATACACATGCTCCTGCCCCCCCTTCTGGCCTGCAGGGGCATTGCTGCCTTGTTCTCTTGCCTTGCGCCCCTTCCTCATTCTGCCGTTTGTGAAAACATGTATATTAACCAGGGCTGTCCCAGGCAGGGCTGAATTCTGTTCTGGTCTTTGTTCTCTCTTTCCTTCCTCAAAGCCGTTCGAGTCCAGATAATTCCTTCTTACCGACCTGCCTCAACAGAGTCGAGCAATAGCAGCACAAACAACAAACAAACATCTTCTCACATACAGTCCCCCCCACCCGCCGCCATGGGTCTTCCAACCGTGGCCAAGATCATCAATGGCATCGCCATCGCCGTTAGCTTCATCTCCATCGGCCTGCTCGCCAAGGTTGTCTCCCGCTGGAACGACATATTCAGTGAAAAGGAAAAGCCGCCTTCCATCATTGGGTTCACCCTCTTCTCCGTCTGCCTCACAGCACTGGTGCTCATCTATGCGCTCATCATGCGGACCGTCAGCTCCTTTTCCGCCCACCGCAATGCTCCTCTCATTCTCGAGTACTTGTGTCTCCTCATTCTCCTTGCCGGCTCGGTCAGCATGGCTGTGCAGATCACCAGGTACAAATGCGAAGACTACGGGCTGGGCCTGTGCCAGCCCATCCGTTCAGGCAATGCCTTTAGCTTCATCACCTGGTATGTATCTTTCGTCCCCTCATAGTGAATAATAAGCAGAGACACCGTCGGGTGATATACAAAATAAAAATTTTAAATTTTAAATTTAAAAAAAAACCCCGGCAGCTAACAACCAAATACAGGATCTTCCTCTTTTTCACCAGTGTCATCGACGGCATTGACATGTGCCGGACTCGTGCCGGCATGCCCAGCACCAGCAGAAGAAACCAAGACGTTGTCTGAGCAAGGCTGGTGTGGACGGGGGGGGGGTTGTAGGTCAGAAGACAAAAAAAGCTCTTGTGTCCCTTGGCAGTGTCAGAGAAGGCTCTAGTGGCATCAGTGGCATGCAGAGAGAAAGAGAGATGGAGGGGGGTCCGCGCCTGGAAAGGAAGGAGCCGCCATAAAACCATTGGCTGCGGCCGCCGCCCGCAAAAAAACCCGTTGGAAGGAGAAAGACAGAATTTTCACGGCGTGCGATAGGCCGATCATGTTCGAGACGGAAACATATGTCATGGTCTCCTGTCAATATGATGCATTCACGACTGGACAAGGCCTGGCCTGTCCATTCACTAATGAAATTTGATATTTTATTTTTTGGTTTCTTATTGCTGCCGTGAACCCCATAACCCTAGTCAGGTGAATCGATTTTTACATGCCCGTGCTCATTCAGCTCGCTCGGCAACTGATTTGTCCGACGCTTGGCCTTTCTTACACTTATGTGTGGTTACGTACGACAGACCACCCACACATCCTCTTACAACTCGTCCCGCCAGAAGTCCCATTCACCCTTTCTCAGTTCTCTCACACACTTGCCAACCTCTCGCACATGCTCAAAGACTGGGCCGTCCTCACCCAGACCCCAGGCAAAGACGCCGCCCAAACCCCTCTTCTTGATGACGAGCGGAAACTTCCACTTGGAAATGCAGTCGGTCGTCTCGTACGACCACCACAGATCCTCGTCCTGGTCCCAATAGTAATAGCCGCCCTCCGGGTCGTACGTCCCGTTAGTCTGCGCCTTCCCAAAGGACGTCTTTACGTCTTCGGGTATATCGTCGTGCCAGGAAAACCCGTGAGCTCGACCCAGGTCTGCACCTGTGTTTGGGTCTTCCATGAGCAGCGTTTGGCAGCCAATCGGCGACCGGCCCATTTTAACCCTCTGCTGTTTAATACAGTTAGCCGGAAGAGGGGAGAAAAAAAAAAGAACAAAAAACAAAGCCGCCCGCAGCATGGGGTATCGAAACCAAAACCCATTCTTCCGTCCTTCCCCCCCCCTTCCGCCTTTCCGCCTCTCGCCCTTTCACTCTCTCGTTGTTTCGCTCAACTCACCAGACAGTCGTGATGCTCGGTCTTGAAATACTTCACATAAAAGGCAAGACCAAGATTCAGCTGCATGGGCGACGCGCCGGCGGCAATATAAGCATCAACAGCCGCCAGGCTGTCAACGACACCCGTATGGTGCTTCGTCACATTATCGCGTCGGTTCATCATGTCATATGCCATGACGTTCAGAAAGTCCACCTTGTTCATGATGCGTGGCACCGTGTAGCGCGTAAACGCCATCATGTCCTCGGGCTTGCCCGGCACCGCCGCCGAGATGAGCTTGTGCGGTCCCAGGGCAGCCCGGATCTCGCCCAGCAGCAACGGGTACGCCTCGATCTGCCACGCCTTTTGCTCGTTGGGTACCAGCTTGTAGTCCTCGCCGTTGCCGCCCGGGTACTCCCAGTCAATGTCGACGCCGTCAGCACCCGTGGCCTCGACCATGGTGGCAATGTTGCCCGCAAACCGCTCGCGGGACTTTGAGCTGTATGCTGCCTTCTCGAAGCCCGCCGTGTCGCCCCAACCGCCAATGGCCACGAGCACCTTGGTGCCGGGCGCAAACTGCTTGCGCACGTCATGGACGGTGGTAAAAAGGGGCCAGTCGTTGCGCTTGTCGCCATTGAGGTCGTTGAAGCGGTCCGAATTCATGAAAGCAAGGGCCACGTGCGACACCGTCTTGATCTCGGCCACATGTTTTGGCACCTGCGGGTGCTGTCTACTCGTAAAGCAAACCAAAATTTCAAATCAGCACAGTGGCCGCAAACAAGACAAAAAATGGGCCATTTTTGCAGTAAACAAGCTTACCCGGTGAGGTACATCAGATTCTTGAATGGCTCTTTGCCGTGTGCAACCGACGCCAGGCCGGCTGCCATGAGCAGCGCGGTGAGAAGTGCGGTGAACCACATCTGATGAGTTGTTACAGACTCGGCCTCTCCGTGTCCAGGAATTTATCGTGATTTCTTGCGACTTTGGGGAAAAATGTCGTTGCGGATGGACCGATGCTGCCCCGTTGTATGCCTATGCACAAGTTGGTGGAAAATGCCTGCAGTGTCGAGGTCGAAACGACAAAGTCATGAAACGAACAGATCGCGTGTCTCAGAATCCCATCTTCCAAGGAGATCACCACTGGTCTCGCCTTCGTTCTTCGCTTGAGAAGTTCGTGGAACCGTGAAGCCTCTCACATATCAGTTACACGGTGCACTTTGGCAGCCTTGGTGTTGGTGGCTCCTTCCTCTGCGACTGTCTCAATGGGAATGGGTGGTTCGGTTGGAACGGAAAGGGCAGTCGCCAGTACGAGTAGCTCGGAGGACGTTGAAATCTTAGTCAGAAGAGACCCCACTTTCTTTCCACGAAGTTCGCGCTAAGATTTAGCGCAGTTGTTCCCCATAGCAGCTTCTGCTAGCTCACCCGGGGGGTGGAACTCGCAAATTTTCTTGATCAGGTCCCGTCGAACGTCTTTTCGCCCATCGTCATTCTTTCGGGGGTTGGCACCAATTGTTAACAACATACATCAAGCGCAACAGTTCTAAGACCAAAAATCTTTGTATTTTCATGCCATAGGACAAACAAGGCTCCCAGTCAAGATGGAGAACCTGTGCAAGCTCCCCTTCGACGACGAGGTCTTTGCATTGGAGGCTCATCCCACCCTTCCTCTGATGACGGTCGGCCTCGCGAACGGGAGGATGGAATGCCTTCATCTGCCGAGCCCCGACTCAAAAGCCGAGAGTGGCCCTGGCATCAAGCCGCTCTGGAGCACGCGGCGACACAAGGGCAGCTGCCGCTGCCTGGCGTACTGTCCACTCGGCCAAAGTGAGTGTTGGCTTTTTTTCCGCTTCCTTTAGGATGGTCAACGTGAACCGACTTTGTCGTAACCTGCTAACCAATTTTCCTCTCCTTCTCTGTTTCAGACACGTACTCTGCTGGCGCCGATGGCATTGTGAAGCAGTTTGTCGCCGAGACCGGCAGGGTCTTCGCCAAGATCAAAATACCGCTGCGGAGCGACGGCGAGATCGACCGACCAGCCATCATGCACGCCATCTCACCCAAGGTTCTGCTGCTCGGCACTGACGACGGTTTCCTCTATATCTACGACGTACGCGAGGACAACTCTTCTCTCGAGTCGAAGCCGGCGAAAACTCACAGGCCACACACCGACTACGTGACCTCCATCACACCGCTGGCGCCCATCCAGGCGGATGGCAACTACCCAAAGCAGTTTGTCAGCACGGGCGCCAACACGCTGGCCGTGACTGATGTTCGCTATGGCATCATTACTCATTCCGACGAGCAGCACGAGGAGCTCCTGTGCTCTGCCATTATCCCCGCCGGTCTGGGGCCCAAGAACCTGCGGAGTAACCCGGTAGTGGCCGTGGGCACGACGGACGGCGTGATCACGCTGTGGGACAAGGGTTCGTGGGATGACCAGCAGGAACGCGTGTACATCAGTGCTGAGCGCAGACGCAAGGAAGCCGACAGCCTGGATGCCATCATCCACGTGCCCGAGAGCGTTTCTTGGAGCAACGGCCAGACGGTGGTGGTGGGCGCCAGCGACGGCACGCTGAGCGTGGTGGATCTGCACCTGCGGGAACAGGGCCAGGTGATGAAGCACGACGAGTTGGAGGGGGTGACATCCCTCAGTCTGGACAAGTACGGACGAGTTATCAGCGCGGCCGGCAGGACCGTCGGCATATGGCAAGACAATAGCGACATTGCCGGAAACAACAACAATGATGGCGACGACGACGACGACGCTGAGGATGATGATGATGACGACGACGACGACGAGAAGAGTGGTGGTGCTGGCTCAAAGAAACGCGCTGCCAGCAAGGCAGACTCGGACGATAGCGACGACGCAGACGGGAGCGACAGTTCGGACTCGGACTCGAAAAAGTCCAAGAGACGCTCAAAGAAGAAGCGGCGGAAGGGCAAGGGCAAGAGGGCTCGGAGCCAGTCGGGGCACCGGGTCATGTTCCCCGGCTTAGATTAGGTTCGACAACCTCGGTTTCCTCCTTTTGTAGGAGAAGACAAGAATATGTGCGGCGTTCATAAGATGCATTTCTAGCGAGGCGAGGCTGCGTGAAAAGAGAAAATCACTGGGGAACACAGGGAAAACAGACACCAGACAAAAGCATGATACCCAAGCATTCTTACAATAGACGGCATACGAGAAAAAAAAAAGAAAGAAAAAAGAATAGGAAAACTCGGAAAACACCCACCACCCATTTCGGGACTGTTGCCCCTCCAAGTCCGTACTCTATGCGAGCCAAAACTCATCCACACCCGTCTCTCTCTCTCTCTCTCTGTGTGTGTGTGTGTGTGTGTGTGTCCCGTCTTCAAGCAGCCGCCTTCCGCCCAACAGCCTGGTAGATCCAAAAGTCGACCGTGGCCGTGTCGTCGTCGAGGTCCTTTTTGGCGGATGCGGCGACCCGCGCGGCATCGGCGGGGGTCTGCACGTCCTCGAAGCCGCCGGCGCCGACCATGCCCATGTTGAAGCCAAAGGTGACGAGGAACACGGCGTGCTTCATGCGGTCGTACAGCGGGCGGTCGCGGGCCCAGACGTCGGCCAGCTTGTAGACGGTCGTCTGGGTGTCGGTGTAGCCGACCTGGGCGAAGAGGGAGGGCAGCGCGGCCGGGTAGGGCGAGGCGCCGCCGACCGAGCAGGCGTGGAAGCGCTTCATCTGGTCCATGACGGCGCCCAGCGTCGACAACGGCGGCGTCGCCACAAAACTGCTGACCTGGATGTCCTCCCACACCAGGTAGCCGCCCGGCCGCAGCAGCGGCCGCACCCGCTCGGCAATCGTCTGCCAGTCGCCCGCCTGGAGGCCCAGCACGAGCAGGCGGATGTGCACGACGTCGTAGACGCCGTGCAGCGCGGCGGGGAAGGCGTCGAGCGCGTTGGCAAACTGCAGGCGGACGTTGGGCGGCAGCGCCGAGGCCGGCCGGAACTTGGTGGTGTTGTAGTCGAAGCCGTCGAGGCGGGCGTCGGCGGGCAGGTGCGACGCCAGGTCGGCGAGCCAGACGCCGGTGCCGGTGCCCATGTCGGCGACGGCGGGCGCCCTGTCGGACTTGCTCGTCTTCTTCAGAAACGCCTCCACATGCGGCGGCAGCAGGGCGTTGCCCATGACGGGGACCAAGACGCCATGCTGGTACTCGAGGCGCTGGATCTCGGCGGGGAGGTCGCTGTGGTTGAGAGTGTAGGTCGACATGGCAGTAGAAGTAGAGAGAGAGCGAGAGAGAGAGAGAGAGAGATCGGGAGAACGAATCAAGCAGCAATGCCGGCCCCTGCTGTCTTGTGCTCCGTCTCTTAATTCTCGCGACTCTCGTGTGTTCAGCGTGTCGATGTCCCCCTATACCAAATCAAATGCCTGGGAAAAGTATGTTTGCGTCCAAAATAGCTTCAACCGAGCCCTACAAAAAGGAACCAACGCCGCCATCTGCAGGTCCTCGCTCTGTCCCGCACACCCGCACCCGCCCAGCAAAAGAGGGATTTTGTTCGGAAGAGGCAAGGTGCTGCCCACGTAGCTAGCATGGTGGTATCGTTTGCCTCTTGGTAGCGGAGGGGGCCGTTTCAGTAAGAGGATCCCTGGTTATCTCCATTTTTTTTTTGCAAGTCCGGCGCCCTGATCGGCTTCTGCACCCAGCTTTGGTCTCATGGTTCAAGCGCCAGGGAAAAGCACCATGTAAGATACAAAGAAACAACGCTTTGATACCACCGTAAGCTTTGCTAGGAATATCTCCCGTCAAACCCCGCAGGGCTGGAGTTTCAACTGGGATTGCCTGCCATACAATGTAGTTACTGTGCATAATCTTCGTCCGAGCTTTCCGATGTGTACTGCCTCAGGTATGCCAGATCCTTTTCTTCCAGAACCCCTCGGGAATATGCTAACCAAACTACTGGGCACGCTACCGATTATTGCGCGATCTCACTGGACCATGCAGATTGCAAAAAGAAAAAAAAAAGAAAAAAAAGGAAACAAATCCCGATGTGTTCGCAAAGAAGGGTGGCAAATGGGGTTATGGGGTCCCTGAATCTTCAGCAAGTAAATCCACCACTCTAACTAAGTAGAGGGCGGGATCTCCCGCCAGCAGTCACACACTAAAGGCCAACATCTTGTTGGTTTGTGTTAAAAGGGGTACAATGCCGTAAATGACTGCATTTGTTGAGCCTACTGTCTCTACAGCGAGGTGGCCTTTCATGGATTCTGAGTTGTAAACTCTGGCGCCGATAATTGTGCAGCCATAGCCTTGCCATTCCTTGCAATCTGGTTGGGTCACAACTGCATAACCTTGTCTGACAGCCGGGTACAGTTGTGATTGGCAGCCTTCTTTGTTCCCTGGTATAACAAACTTGCGAAAAATCCTCCCTTTGCCGCATCTTTCCCTTGATTCATCTGGTGCAACCTCGACATTGAGACCCCGTTCTGGCCGTCCACCTGAGACCACACACTCAAATAGCATACATCTTCGCGCGTACCTAAGCCAAAACGCCATTGCATCCGGGGTGGTGGTCTTGGCTTTCTTTGTCGCCAGTCACGGCGGGACTACCGATTGGCAGCTGCATGGTGTGCCTCATTTTCTCCCAGGACATCACTCCGCGCTTGGCCATCTTCTCGGGCAGCTCAGGGTCGGCGTCCGACAAGTGGCGGTTGAAAAGCTCAAAGCTGACCCAGCCCCTGTAGCCCAGCTCCCAAAAGATGGTCTTCAAGATGGGTTCGATGGGCAAGAACCCGCCGTGGTTGGGCTCGTCGTAAAAGAGACGGCAGTTGCGCGACCAGCTCATGCGAGCAGGCAGCTCCGGGTCGTAGAACGGGTGGCCCGGCAACAGCGGCGCGTCCAGCTTTTCTGCGTCGGCAACCTGGAGCAGGAAGAGCTTCTTCACGTCGACACACATCTTCATCAGCTGCATCGAGCCCACTAGAACCTGGTGGCCGTTCAGGGCCAGACCGGTTTTTTCGGCCGGGTCGGCGTAGACGCGGGCAGCAATGTTGAACGTGTCCAAGCAGAGGCCCAGGTTGACGCGGTCTACCTTCTTGACAATGTCCCAGCTTTTCTCCCACGTGTCGACGTACGTGCCCCAGGCCAGCGCCTCGTAGCAGAGACGGATGCGCGGGCTGAACGTGGCCGCCAAGTCGGCCGCCTCCTGCAGGTCCTTGACCATGGTGTCGACGTCGTCGCCCACCAGACGCTCGTACGACAAGAAGTTGGACGGGATGAGGATCAGGTCGGTGCTGAGAATGTTGGCCGCGTGGCACCACTCCTTCAGCTGGCCCAGCCGGAACTTGGTAGCGCCACGGTCGCGGAGGCCCTCGTAGTGGCGGAAGGGCTGCAGACAGACAACGCGCAGACGATGCTGGGCACACATGTCGGCGATGCACGAGGCCGCCCGCAACAGGTTCAGGCCGTCGGTTTTGCTGGACGACCTCTGGCCGTTTGGACCCGGCAGAGACATGGCCATGAAGACGAGGTCATCGTGAAAGAGCTCGATGCCCTCGTAGCCGAACCTGTCTGCCATTTCGAGCCGGTGCTCCAGGGTGTGTCCGGCATAGCAGCTGCCAAGGGAGTTGGAGCTGATGGCCAGACGACACGGAGTGGTGATCTTCTCCGAGGGGGCCAAGCTTGCCATGACGAAATGATTCTGGTCTTGTTGAGAAGACGCGAGTAGTTTGTTGAAAAATAATGTCTGGTTGGGAAAGCGATGGACGTTCTATTCAAACAAATGTGTATATGGCGTGCTGGAGAGAAGTCTGGTTTGCAGAGAGAAAGAAGACCACAGCGGCGGCCCATATAGTAAGCAGTTGGTGTTTCTACGTCTCGTGTGGTCGAGGGCACCTTCTACAGCGGTCTCCATGTTTACCAGGCACGTCACACGGGGAAGGAGCGTTTCTCCCGGGCAAACGGCGAGGTCCCCTGACTTTGTCTTATCCCATGACAAAGGCACATGGGCCGCCAATAAGCGAATTTCCTCGGGTTGGAAAGCACAAGGCCGTCCGAAGAAACACCGGGCGATGCAGTGAGAGATGTGCCTTTCCGTGGCTGGTGTAGCTATGACCAGGATGCCCAAGAGCACGGAAGACACCTAGCAAGCAAACCGAAGCCCAGGGAGATGAATTTGACCCTCCTCGGTGCAGCAGATGCAGCTTCTCGTCAAAAACAAATAAAAAAAATTTATCTTGCCTTGTATGGAATGCGTTTCCGAATCGGCGGATCACTAAGCAGCCAGGAACCGTTTCTGGCGATGTTTGGCCGGCCGTGCCTGCCGTTTTGGGACGTGGAGTCGCACAAATCGTCATCGGCACCGCTGTTTCGCTTACTTGGTAATAGGGTGTGACCTTTTCCCAGCTCCAGTCTGCATTGTTCCGTTTTCCGGGTCTCTCGCTAACGAACCGTGGCTCCTCCAATTTGCGCCAACAAAACCGTGTGCTGGCCAAAGCCAGCCGACCGGCTCTTATCTCGCCATCCCGCTGCTGCCCCTCACGCCAGATTCCATCTTGCACCCAGCAAAGACGCATCAGAGCAGACAGGGCGCCAGCAAGCCGCGGCAATGGGAGACCCCATCGAGAAATCAGCCATCCTACCTCTCAGGACGTTGACAATCGATCAAATTGCCAAGGGACTCGAGAGTGGCACATTTACGGTCACCGAACTAGTCCAGGCCCACATTGACCAGATCAAGCAGTTTGACAAATACCTGCACGCCGTGCTGCAACTCAATCCCAATGCTGTGGACATAGCCAAGGCTCTTGATGATGAGATCAAAGCATCTGGAAGGCGAGGGTGAGTGGCGCGCCGAGACACTCGACACAGTGGACGCCGCTAACCGAGAAAAGCATCCTGCATGGTGTTCCCATCCTTATCAAAGACAACATCGTGTCGCACGAGCCCATAGAGGGCACAGCCGGATCCCTGGCCTTGCTTGGTGCCAAGCCAGTTCGTGAGAGCCCGGTTGCATCCAGGCTGCGCGAAGCCGGCGCCGTCATCTTGGGCACAACCAACTGCTCGGAATGGGCCAACTTCCGGTCGCGGCCGTCGGACAGCGGCTGGAGCGCCCGAGGTGGCCAGACCTATGCCGCCTACTATGACAAGATGGACCCATCTGGAAGCAGCAGCGGATCGGGAGTGGCTGTCGATATGGGGTTCTGTGTGGTGGCAATCGGAACCGAGGTGAGTCGGCCAGAGCCTTGTCAATACAGGAAAATGACCACAGCTGACCTTTCAGACCTCCGGCAGCATCATCAGCCCGTCCAACCAAAACAACATTGTCGGCCTCAAGCCGACGACTGGGTCGGTATCCCGCGATGCAATTGTTCCCATTTCACCAGCGCAGGACACTGCAGGGCCCATGGCACGCACCGTAGCAGATGCAGCAGCTGTGCTGTCTGTCATAGCGGGCAAAGACGAGGAAAATGACCCGAAGACGGCAGAAATCCCATTTGCCACCATTCCCGACTACCGCGCAGCCTCCCTGACAGCCCTTCCTGCAGGCTTGCGTCTGGGCATACCACGTAATGCGCTCAACGAGCTGAAACCATCTGTGCAGTCAGCGTTTGAGGACCGCGTCGTTGCGCCACTACGGGATCAGAAAGCAGTCACCATTGTCGACTGCAAGTTCCTAGGCCTTGATTTGTTCAAAAGGTTATCATCTACCTCCAAAAGCACATATATGGCAGGAGAGTTCCACGACGCTCTGCCGGCATACCTGGCCACTTTGGCTACGAACCCGCAGCACATCGATGGTTGGGACGCCCTCTGCGAGTTTACAATGAAAACGCCGGCTGAAGAATATGGTGATGATGTGCCGTCCGAGGGTAACGATACCCCCACGAACAGCGTTCCTCGCCGCAACATTGCCCGTTTTGAACTGAGCCAGGATGTCACGCGCGATGCCCCCGAGTTTATCGCCGCCAAAGCCGATGCGGCCTACTTTGCTGGCTCAGGTGGTATCCAGGGTGCTCTCGATGGAGACGGTGAAGACGGCGGACCAATGATCCACGAGGCTGTCGATGCCCTTCTAGTTCCCACAGTGTCATCTGAATCCAACTACTTTGCCGCCTGTGAGGGCCATCCACAAATCACCATTCCGCTCGGCTACTACGACGAGGATGTGGAAGTTAAATACAACGACACAGGGCGTCTAATCCAAGTGGCCCCCAACACTCCGTATGTTGTGTTTTATTGTTTTACTACCAAAATTGGAGCCTCACTGACTGTGTCTTAGATTCGGCGTGTCCATCATTGGTCGCAAGTACGACGAGGAAAAGCTGCTCCCGATATGCACTGCCATCGAACAGCTCACCCATGCCCGAGAAGACGCAGAAAACAAGAGGCTCGAGCATCTGCGTAACTGATTGTTCTACACACGACCCAAGGGTCTCGCTAAAAGGAATCCCAGCTAAGATCTGCGGATGCTGGTTATAGATCAAGCGTGTGCATTCTAGGTAAACACGGCGTGCATGCAGAACAAAACGTCAGTCAACCAGGGAATGGCACGAAGGTTGCCAGTGGTTTAGAGCAGATCGGAGGCTCCACATCGATGATCATTCAAAGTTGAAGGGACAAATACGTGGATGAGACTTTTCTTAGGTTGGCCCAAAGGACAAAAAAAAATAAGTTTTAGCTATGGTTTTACTGGAGAACAAAGGAAACGAGGCAGCCAGATACTCCCCCAACCCCAAAGAACAAAAACAAAAGAGCCTCACACAAAAGCAATCACAACCTTTCCCGACCATACATGAATCATAAAAGTTCCGAGCAACACCACAAAACTTCATCCTCCTCTTTCTGGTTTTTTTATCTTATTTTAGGCGTGCCCAACCAGACCCGCCTGCGGTGCGTTGTCCGGGTTGGTGTCGGTGCCGGCAAAGCCCAGAGCCGTGTTCCACGCATCCGCCGTCGTCACGTCCTTGGTGCCCAGGGCCGAAATTTGCGCCTTGGCATCGTCGCAGGCATCTGCCGCCGCCTGGTTGGCCTCGCACACGTTGGTCAGCTGGTCGCAGATGCGGTTCGTGATGATGTTGGGGTTCAGAGCCTCTTGCTGGCCCTTGTTGACCAGCGGGTCGATCGCCTGGAACGTAAACTCGGTGTCCTTGCGGCCGTTCAGACCGGCCTCAAACTTGATCGTGGGAACGCAGAGACCAAAGTCCAGGCCGGCGATCGTCGACTGCTGGACACCATTGACGACATTCCCGGCAGCACCCGCCGCGGTGTCCGCGCCGGCCGTAGAGTTGGCAGACACCACAGCCGAGGCAACAGCCGAAGCAGCCGAGGAGGCAGCCGAGGAAGCCACAGCCGAAGCCACAGCGGTGGCCGTAGCATTCGCAGCAGCACCAGCACCCGTGCCAGCAGAAGCAGCAGCACCAGCACCCGTGCCAGCAGAAGCAGCAGCACCTGCACTCCCGTCCGAGCCCTGTGTCGTAAAGTTGGCAAACCCGTTGGCCGACGCCACGTCGGCCACGCTGAGGCCGTCGGCACTGAACGGTGTCGTCAGCGATGCCGCCGCGTTGGCGTTCTCAATTTCCGCGTCGCCGACGGCCGGGTCCACCAGCGGCACAATGCCGCGCAGCTCGGCCGTCGCGGGCAGGCTGGCATCGGAGCACAGCGACGGGATGGACACGGCGAACGGGTTGAAGTTCTTTTCGGCGCCGACGAGGGCGGCGGCGGCGGCCAAGACGTCCGCTGTGCTGCCGAGAGTGCTGACAATGGTGTCGGCGAGAGTCAGCTTGTCGCAGGCATTGGCACCGGCCAGCAGAACCCCGGGGACCTGGCCCGAGAGCGTGCCGGCGTCGCCAGGACTGCCGCGGTCGGTGAGGGCGGCGACGGCGGCAACGGGGACCTGTTCCTGGCCGAAGCGGGCCTGGGCGGCGGTAGCCACGAGGGCCACGAGGAGGAAAGTTTTGGACATTGTGAAGAAGGGGTGTGAGTCTCAAAAAAAAAAAAAAAAGAAAGAAATGCAAGTTAAACGAGACCGGCTAGCGGTACAGGAGAGAGAAAGAAATTGAAAGTCAAAAAAAGAGCGACAAGAACGGAAAATAGTTCACAGAACTAAGAATGAGTGAAGAAAAAGAATGAAAGTTGACTTGAAGACTTAGGGAGAGGAAAGCCACGAGAGAGAAAAAGAAAAAGATGAACAGTGGCCATCATCTCCATCTTTATACTGAGAATGATCGATGCACCAAACAGAACAATAACTGGAGAAGACAGAGAATCCTGAGAGCTCAGAGATGTGCGAGCATAGACCTGGGGTCACCAAACAGACCCCCTAATGGCGATCATACTTCAGAGTCCTTTGGATGAGAGAGCATCACGATGAGTCTCCAGGGGGTGTCCATAGCCAAGACGCTCTTAAGCGTATCAGATAGTCGTCGAAAGAGAGCATGCGGGACACCATAGCCGAAGTCTTCTTCCATACTGGGGGAGTGACAAAGGTTTCAAGTGTTGTGTAGTTAAGGGTACGAAGCGGCAAGAGAAATCACACCAACCCGCTTGGCAAAGAAGGACCCCCATGTTGGGTGACTCGAGCCGTCCGTCCTGTAGACAGCAAATAACGTCGCTCGTTAAACCCCCCCCAAAATCCGGAGCTTCTGGTCCAAGTCCCCATGCCAAGCTATGGTGATGCAAAATGGTGGTCTTTGCGCCAAGTATGTCCATGTCTGTGACGTTCGACGGAAGCAGTAGTTACATAGCAGTGTGAGTTTGTCTGGGCGAGAAGTCACGTCTGCAGAAATCGTGCAGACAAGTCGCAACTCTAATGCTCCATCGTCTCAAAAAAGAAAAAGAAAAGAAAAAGAACAAAAAAGACGAGAGCATGGAATGCGAAGCAAGATAATTTGGGACGAAATATAAGTTCATCTCTTTGCAGGAAACTACGAACCAGGTTGGTCCGGAACAGAGGATGAGTGTCGACCCGAAGGAGCAATCGTATGAACGAGTATGTGGCCAGGATGTAAGAAGACCGCCGAGCATGCAAGGCATGGTATGAACACTTCCCGACCCCAACTGCCCGGTTCGGATGACGCCTTTGCCGCAGTGCATGGAGGGCCAGTGTCACTCCCCTTTCCCCAAAAAGGACATAGCCCAGAAAATGATGGCAATCAATGGCGAATGACGCAATGGGTGGCCAGTCAAGGCTACCTACGATGCATATCCCCCAAATTTTGCCAAGCGAAGATCAATCGCAGATCGGTGCAACGATCAAACACCAGGCTGAGACGGATGCGAGACGGGGCATTCCCAAACGACCGCCAAGAGTTTAAAAGAGTCGATCAATGACACGACGAATAAAAAAATAAAGACGAGCAAAAGAATGAAATTGTTCTTCGAGTCAGATATGTCAGACGGCAATTGCAAAACAATCGGATGGCGTTGTCTTGCAACCATGCGAGACAAAAGGGGCAGGGTTGATTTGAGTCCGAGCTGGTTGGAGCGTGCGAGAAGAAGACATTTGTAAGAGTTCAGTGAGAGGCGAACATCCACAAGGCCACAACTACAGAATAGAGCCTTGCACTGCGTCCCCCAATACTCAAACCGCTGGTGCATTTAAGGTTGGCCCTCTTTTGTGTTTGCCAAACCAGGCTCTTGATGCTTCCCGTGATCTGGTCCAATTCAGGCTGTTTTTGATCTTGCGGGAATGGTGGATGCTCTGTTTGGGATCGCTACAATCATCCAGTCTTTGGGGCAATATGATTTACCTGTTTTCATGCCCTCGCGTTTATTTTTTGGATGGGAAATTCACAGATCACGATATTCCAGGCGGGCTATACAATCTACATAAAAATAACCTTGCCAAGCCACGATGCGAAAAGCGTGATTTTCACAATGTTGATTTATTGCATCTACCCAGATAACTGTTGGTTTTTTATTTTCCTGCATCCAATGCCCAAGACAAAACTGTGAAGTTGCCAAATGTGTGACCCACGGCTGTGCCAACGAGAGTACACCGTATATGTACCACCCAAAAACCAAAAACATGCAGTAAATGCCCTGGAAATCGCGAATAAAAAGATACCAAAATAAAAAACAAGTAATTCTAAAATACCCAAAGATGGCAATGAGCGAATGGAGAGGAATTAATATGACAACAGTGCAACATGAGCGTGCATTTTGGAGACGTTGATGGCGAATTTTCAAAGCTCTCAAATTCGCCTCTGCACTTTTAAATGTTCTTGAGTTCGTATTTCTTGCGGAGGAATTCGCCGTACTTGAGTATGACAGACGGAATTGGGACCATGGCTAGAGCAATGAATCCCAGAAGGCTGTTGCCCCAGCCGAGGCCCAGTGTCTGGTACATCTGCAGTCCAGCCAGAGGCAGGACGGCGCCGGCAATGGAACGAATGACGGTGTTGGCTGCGAGAGCCGAGGCGGCGTAGAAGGTGAAGGCATCGACCAGATAGAGCTGCAGGCCCATAAAGATGCTAATATGGTCAGTAAGAAAGATGCCAAGAACGGGAGACGGGGGTAGGGGCAAGAAGAAAAAAGGGAAAAAAAAAGAAAGACCCGCACGTACACTAGATTGGCAAATCCTATGACGACCATGCCAATGATGGGCGTGATCCAGTGCTTGTGGTACTCCGCCGTCCAGCCATAGATGAAGAACCCGATGGGGAGCATGACGGCGCCCAGGGGCAGCTGCCGCAGACGGTACTCGGGCTTCATGCTCCCGTGGGCCTCGGCCATTTTCTTCATGTAGCGGTCGGAGAAGGCACTGAAATAGGCCATGCCGGCCATGGACCCGACGCCCAGGCCCAGGAACACCAGCCCGACCGTGTTGGTGGAGAAGCCGTACGTGGTCTCGAACACGGTCGTGATGGACGTGAACATGAGGTACAGGTAGCCATACACAACCGCCATGTACAGAGCAAAGATCATGACAATGGGCGACTTGAACAGCATCTTGAGCGGCCGCACGATGCCGCGCGCAAAGTAGTCCCGCGGGCTCAGACCAATGTCGAGCTTGCTGCGCAGCAGCTCGTTGCCGGTCTCCTTGCGCAGGCGCTGGACCTTTTTGTTCAGCAGGATGGGCGCATAGGTCTCGCGCGTGAAGATGAAGAACACAATCGCCAGAAAGCCCTCGACCATGGTCAGAAGCCAGAACACCCAGCGCCAGCCCTTGGCCTGGGCCAGGAAGCCGCCGGCCACGGGGCCGATGATGGGGCCCAGCAGCGGGCCGACGGAGAAGGCCGCCATGGCGGCGCCGCGGTTCTCCTGGCGGATCATGTCCGCGATGGAGCCGCCGCCGTTGGTGACGGGACAGGAGCCGAAGATGCCGCTGAGGAACCGGAAGGCGATGAGGCAGTTGAGGGTCGGGGCGACCGCGCAGGCGATGACAAAGGCCAGGAAGCAGACATTGCAGACGTGGTAAACGACGCTGCGGCCGTAGATCTCGGAGAGGGGGGCGATGAGCAGAGGGCCAAAGGCGAACTAGGCACGGACTGTCAGCAAAGTACCGGGAGGTTGGAACTCTTGTCTCTCCAGGTGCCAAGAACTCACCCCCAAAATGTAGACAGAGACGACAAATGATGCCAGCTCGCTGCTGTTGCTCTTGAACTCGCGCATCAACTCGGGCACGCCAGGGGCGAAGATGGCTGGAAATGAGTCAGCAGCTTTTTCCTTTTTTTTTTTTTCCGAAGAAGAAATTGACAAGAGCAAAGACTTGAGGCTCCAGACTCCAAGGCTGAAAAGGCAAGAGACACCGATCGTCCTTCCTTCCTCTTTGGGTAGGACCTGAACAGAGTGACGTAAGGGAGAGTGAGATCTATATCTCAACATATGTCCCGCCCGTCTTTTTGTGTCATCTTTGTGTCGTCGTACTCGTTCATATTGTCTGTTTCTATTTTGATGACTTACACGACGCCAATGGAGTGACAAACGTCAGGGCGCTGATGAGAAAGCAGTTGACCGTCTTACGCCAGGTGGGCCAGTTGTACGGATTCTCGGGGTCGTCATCCCCGTCCCAGAACACCACATTGGCCTCGTCCTCGGACGAGTCCAATTCCTCGTCGGCGGCACCACCCGGCGCGTTCTTCTCCACGTCCACAGCACCGCCGGCGCGGCTGGCGCGGCTGGCTTGGCTGGCGCGGCTGGCCATGCGCGCCAGCGAGTTGCGACGGTGCTCGGCAATAGACCGGCGACGCCGTTCTTCGCCGCGCTCGTCCAGGATGTAGCCAATGTTGGACGGGATGTCGGCATCGTGGCCTTCGTCGACGGCCAGCTCGAGCTCGCGCCGCTCCAGATCGTCCGAGTCGCTTTCGGCACCGGCTGCTGAACCAGCCTTGCCCGTTCCTTTCGAGGAGGTGGATGTCGTATTGTCTCCTTTCGCTGCCGCGGCCCCGGACGATGACGCTGCATCGTCTCCGGCTTTGTCTTTGTCGTGCTGAGCCGCGTGCTGGTGTGGCGGCGTGGCGGTCTCTGTTCGTGATGAGGCGGCCGACAGGCCTTCTTCTGTCTTGTCGGCAGCCATGGCTGCACACAGTCTGCGTGGTGATGGGCTGTATGTGAGAGAGAGAGAGGGGGGGGGGGCATGTTAGTTAGGTACTACGGGTTGTGAATTAAAACTCGTCACGCTTGCACAATGTCGCAGACGCGACGAAGGAGAGTGCCCAGTGCGATTCGAGAGCGCCATTTTTTTCTTCTCTCACTGCGGATACGCCACCGTGCTTCCATCAATCAAATCATGCAGATCCTTTTTTTTCTCATTTTTTTTCTGTAATGGCAACGTACATGAATTATTTCCAAGAACCAGGTCGGGGGAGCAGAGAGCAATATGGAAGTAACCTCCACGCTGCAATGTTAATGCGAGGGTGATAGCGCCGCTACCGGGCAGAAATCGCAATGAGATTTGCCGAGAGTTTGCTGCGCGGGAGCCACCGGCCACTTAAGCATGAAGGAAGTTCTCTTTGCTTTGTCACCGGCTGATCGACGAGTTGACGGGAGGTGTTCGCAGAAGGGTTAAGATGATATGTAGTTATTCAAGCAAAAGTCTATAATAAAACAGGACACGAAAGAGCGACGAGATTATATCCAAGAAGGAAGAAGAGGGGAAAAGGGAATCGGAAAAAAAAAAGTTTGATCAAATTAGAAACTGGAAGCTAAAGGATGGTGAATGAATTAAAAAAGAATCGAAAAGAAAGAAGACCAAGGCAGGGGCGCACCTCCACAAACGAGAGAACGGATTGGTCAAAAGGAGGGAGGGCAAGAAGGAACAGAATTGCCGGCCATACACAAAGAAGCAGCAGGACTGTTATTATGAACGAACGAGCGGACGTGTGTGAGTGTTCCGAACGTTGGGCTGTTGGTGGATAGAGGAGCAGGCAATGAAAACAGAGCCGAAAGCGGGATAGCTCTGGACCAGGATCGGTCAGTGGCTTAGGGAAAGCCCGCAGGATTTAACTACAGACAGCACACAAAAAAAGGACAACCGTGGCGTCGGACGCCTCGAGAACCCCGAAAACCGATCATGGCGGTTCGTTTCTCCCAATACGTCGGAAGCATGGCTTGCTGCCTGGTGCGGCAGGCCGGGGTGGGGGAAGCGCGCAGTAGTTTGACCGGAAACTCAGGTGAGGTGAGGGGGTCAGTCAATCCAAGGAGGTAAAAGGAGTTAAGGAGATCACGGACGAGAAGGTGGGCGAGTGGCCCGTTAACATCGATGGGGCTGAAGTTATCAGAGACTGGGGAACGTGGGCCTATTGGGGTCCGTAGGAGAGTCCACTAGCGTGCTTTTTGCCAAATCTGGGGTGACTTAGCAGGCGACTTACACCAGTAGTGCGGTCAAAAGTGTGTGCCTCGCATGGGGCAGGTGCGCCGGCTGCGTTCGCTTGGGTCGTGCCTGCCGCTGCGCGAATCAGATTCCCACAGAGGGATCTGGATTCGAGAGCTGTATCTTACCCTGTAATACTATGTACTATGTAGTTACTATCTTACACCGTGGCGCGCCAGCTGCGGAGCGACGCCAAATTACGAGTAAGATACCCGTGCAGACACCCGCCAGTGACCGGCGGAAAGCCCACACACAGCGCCTCCTCACTGGTGGAAAGCCCGGGCGGGGTAAGATACGGTCTCCGCGGCAGGGGCTGCATAAAAATGTTGTGCACAGAGGACTTGCACTGGACAAGGCGCAGAACAGCCCAGACATGCGCAAACGCCGCGCAGTTTAGCACAAACAGCCTGCCGCTCGGATGTTCGACCTTCCGGGCGGACCAGTATTATTATACCACCACATGTCGAAATACTATGTACGTACGAGTACGCAACGACACCGCTAATAAACCTTTTCATAACTAGTTTGGTCCCCATCGCAGTAAGGGAACGGCCCCTAGGCCGAACTAGCCGCGCCTACGAAATTGGCTTCGTGCCAGAAACCACAGTCGACTCCGCAAAATGGTTCATTAGCCAGATGTGAGTACAAGAAAGGTGCAGGGGTCGCGTCGCTCCGCCCATGTGAGAAAAACGAGGCACGCACTCGTGTACATGCAGAGAACGGGTACACGATGTAGTCAATGCGAAGGGCAGGTTGCATCCGTGTTGGTTGAGAGATCCCGTCACCTCCACGAGGAGGCAGAGCACAAAATAACTAGCGGGTAAGGTCCACAAGGCAGACGGCGCGTACACAAGATACGAAAACACACGCAATACGGCACGCACTGCGCAGAGCACAGCACGGGAGCGTACCCCGAAATCCGCGGCGGGAGTCACCGACGGAAGAAGACACGGGACCCGCTGTGAGCGCAGGCTTGTGTCTTCTGCGCAGGAGGCCGTGGGACGATCGCGGCCTCGGCGGCAAATCTCGCTCGGGGGGTGGAGTTTACGCCGGACCAAACGTGCTCTTGGGAGACTTAAGTCCATGCCAAGTCGCTGCTCTTCTCACCTTGGCTTGCTTGTTTTTCTTCTTGGCAGTTGCGACCTCGCCCATGTAACACACCGCAAATGCCAGTCAGTCTACGGGGGGGGGGAACATCGTTTCTTCACTCCAGAATCCACTGCACGCAATTGCACTGCAGAGTCAGCTTACCGCAGAGGCGCAATAACGATTCATACACAGGTCCCTGTGTCGGCAACGCAAAGCACAGTGTACTGGGTTGCGACCACGGTCCAGACAAAGCTCAACAACCAAGCCGGCGCACAGTGGTTGCACAGCATAGAGGAAGCAGACACCTGGACAGAAGAATGGGTGTGCATCTCTTTAGTCAAATGGCATCGTCTCTTTCTACCACCCGTTGTCACACCGCAGCCTCACCTTGCTTCCATGCGAAAACTACTGCATGGCTATGTAGTACATAAAGCGTCGTTGTTCTCAACTCCGGGTCGCCTCAGTAGTGCTGGCTCGGCCGAGAGAAAATTGCCCCCCACAGCAAGAAACCGGACGCGCTCGTACTAGTCATGTACTATGTAGTTAGTCTCGCTATTACTGGGCTACCGGCTGCAGCTTCAGCATCTAACTAGTTAATTGAAACGCGCAACTGGGCGCTGCCTAGACGGCTTTTGCGGGCTTCGACCAACGCATTTGTTCGGGAGGGATGATCCACAAAGAAGGGTTCTGAATGGACGCACCCGTCATCTCTTTGCATTCATTGATCGACAGGCTTGTTTGTATGAAACCTGGAACTCGTCACTCGTCTCTCCGTCATGTCTTTCTCCAAGTGCTGCGTACAAGGCTTCAGGTGGGACGGCGAGCCCCAGGGCCGCGTCGGCAAGCTGGGTGACATCGACACCTACATCGCCGGCGACAACCCAGACCGCGCCATCCTCTTCGTCCACGATGCCTTCAGCTAGACGTTCCCCAATGCCCGTCTGCTCGCCGACCACTACGCCCAAGAAGCCAATGCCACTGTCTACCTGCCCGACTTCTACAACGGCGAGGTCCTCGAGTTCGAGCCCTTGATCAACGACGAGTGGCACAAGGTCGACCTCGCCGGCCTCCTTCTGCGCAACAGCCGCGCAATCCGCGATCCGACCATCTTTGCCGCCGCCCGCGCCCTGCGCCGCGACCACCACTACAAAAGAGTCGTCGCCGTCGGGTTCTGCTACGGCGGTTGGGCCGTGTTCCGTCTGGGCGCCGACGCCCAGTACCACCCAGAGGACCCTCTGGGGGAGCTGAGATCTCCGGAGGCGGGCCCGCTGGTTGACGCCATCTCGACCGGCCACCCGTCGTTTCTCACCGAACAGGACATTGACCAGGTGGTCGTGCCGGTGCAGCTGCTGGCGCCCGAAACCGACACGATGTACACGCCGAAGCTGAAGCAGCACACGTTCACGACGCTGATCAAGAACGGCGTGCCGATGGACTACCAGCACTTTCCAGGCGTGGTGCACGGATCGCTGGTGCGTGGTGACGAACGGAAACCCGGCGAGCGGGCCGCCATGGTATGGGCTAAGAACGCAGCTGTGAGCTGGTTCAACAACTATCTTGAGGTGTGAGGGTGAATGAAACATGAAACAACAAAGAACCATTGGTGTCATCAGTGAGAATGGCAAATCTGCTGATCATACCTTATTTTGTTTGAAGATGCTGAGCTGGCATATTTGGAAGCTGGCAACAAATCACTTACTGCTGGAATAAATATTTTATAAAGCCCTCCAAGTGCTAGGAAAACTTGGAAGGTCCTCGTTTTGTGCGGATGCAGTGGGTTTTTATGATTTCACAAGAGTCCAGTGCCCGGACACTGATCAGCTGTTAGTGCGACCCCAGACCAAACCAGAAGGGGTTCATGTGTTTTTCAGCACAGCAAGAAACTACACTGGCCATAGATGGCCATGGACTCGGTTGGAGACAGGCGGCAAGATTCCAACTTTTCTCAACTACGCTAGGAAGATGTGATGAAACAAAAGCAATCTCATAAAACCCTCTATGGCCTTCTTTTTGCGCTGTCGCAGCAGAGAAGGGTATCTTACATATGTATGTACAACAAGAGCAGCTGTGAGTCAATAACGGACTTACATGCGGCCTGTGCGATCGAGCGCTGATCAGTGGCCAGTGCCGGACCGTTGTCAGCTGGTACCTACAGCACTGTATCTTACTTACCCTGATTCAGCCCCACCGCCGTGCATGCATCTTAGTGTCCGCCTGCCCAAAAGGCTGAGGTGGTGGCTCCTTCCCTATCTGCTATCTCTCTGTGGCTCCTTCTCGTGAGCCTACCAATTCCTCACCACGTTCCCCTACGCAAGGCAGCAGCAGCTTCTCTTCGAGTCATCTGAGCCAGTCCTACCAACGTGACCACCGACTCTCTCCCCGTTGAGACACACCCTTGCCAAAGCTCTGCGGGCGTATGGCGTTGTCGCCTGTGGTCAGCCTTGGGGTGATGCTGCGGTAGCTCGAAAAGCGTGTGCCTGTCTCTCCCTTTGTCCGCCTCTTTTTTTTGGGACACTTCGGCGCGCACCTTGGCTGCCGTCCCTCCCCTTTCGCCTTTCCACCTCCTCCCCCCCCATCCACTCACCTCTTTCTCCTCGAAATGTCGAACGCCTCCTCCTCCTTATTCTCGCGAATCCATTTCCCCCGTGGCAACGCCTCCGTACTGCCAAGCTTCCACCTGAACGACCGCCGTCCCAAACCCAGCGAATACGTCGCCGAGTTCGACTTGGAAGAGCTGTCGCCGCGCGCCGAAGAATCGATCCTCTTCTCTGCCGATCAGCAATCCGACCTGCCGGCCTTCTCACCTGCCGGAGCTGCTGCACGGCTGACCGACAAACCTCTACCACCACACCCGCCGTATTCCTCCTTCTCCTCCTCTCCGGCCATGGCGTATCCTCCCGACCGCAAGGATCGCGATCCATACTATTCGTATGCCTACCCGGGCAGCGCAAAACACCAACATCATCACCAGCAGCAGCAGCAGCAGCAGCAGCAACAGTCGCGTATGCTCTTCTCTGGTCCGCCACCGCCCATTGCCACATCTGTGCTCATGTACCGCGACGTCGAGGACCAAGGCGCCGGCTCTGTGCTGCAGCTGCCGCCAAACGGCCCGCCATCCTCGGGCGGCGACCAGCGCTATATGGACGCCACCCATGGCTCCGTGCAGCTCCCTACGAGCAGCGTCCTCTTTGACCGCTCGACATCGTCGCCGGGCGCGACCCGTCGCGCAGGCAAGATAAAATCCTACGACACGGACTCGACCTGGACCGTCCTCCAGCGGAGACAGCGCGCTCTCCAGAGAGAGATTCAAAACTACCTGGACTTGCAGTCGGCGGGACTGTCGGCGGGACTGGGGCGGGGCGGACCGCCGCTGGATAGTCACAAGGGCTTGTTGGGCTCCAGTTCGGGCCCGTCCAGCGATGCCGGCAGCAGTACGCCCACGGCCGAGTCTATGTATGGTGCAAGTGGTGGCAGCGCCGGTGGTGGCAGCAGCAGCGCCCGTTCCCGCCTCCCTACCGACCGTTCCACCGCTTCGGGTGCCGTCATCCCCGTGCGCCAGCCCCGGCCTAAGAAGACTGGTTTGCGCGGCGCACGCACGGGCCTCAGCCGCAGCATCGCCATGCTTGGCGACCTCAAGGCCGAAGAGGATGCCGCGCTCGCAGCTGCGCTCAACGCCCGCAAACGCGCCCTTGTCCAGCTGCGCAAGCTGGCCGGCCGCCGCGCCGACATCGCCGACGAGCTGCACACCCTCGAAGCCGACGACGACGAGCCGCTCACCAAAGAGCTGAAATCGCTCCAGGTTGGGCACGCCGACGCCACGCAGCAGATCGCCGAGCTCGAAGCGCAGCTGGCCATGCTGCGGAACCGCAAGCGCACGCTGGAGTCGCGTATGGCGGACGTGCAGAGCCAGCGGGAGGCGGGGTTGAGCGGCTACCGTGGCGCGCTGAAAGAGGTGGATGCACAGCTGGCGACGGTGCTGCGGCGGCCGCCGGTGCAGCCCCTGGATGTGGAGGCTTTGGGGGGAAGTGCCGCCGCTACTGAAGAAGGCCAGCCGGTTGGAGACGGCGGAGCAGTCACGGCCACTGGCGGCGAGGACTTTGTGCGGCTGAGGCCGGAGCGGAGAACGGCCGAGATGGCACGGTCCTGGTGGGAGAACGAGGTGGCACTGCTGGAGCGGCGGCAAACCGAAGTCGACACGGAACGGGTGGCACTAGAAGAAGGCGGCGCGGTCTGGCAAGAGGCCGTGAAGCTGGTGTCCGATTTCGAAGCCGGTCTGCGGCGGCAAATGAAAGAGGAGGCAGTAGCAGGGGATGAGGCGGCCGAGGGCAGCACAGACGGTATTGCGCACGGCATCAAAAAGGGAAAGAGCAGGGTGTCCGCGCCCGAGGAACAAATGCAGGCGCAGCTGCAGAAAATGGACGCCGTCCTAGACGGCTTGAGCCGGCACCTGGGCACGGCCGAGTCCAAGGGGTGGAACCTGCTGATCTGTGCCATTGGGGCCGAGCTGGAGGCGTTCCGGGAGGCCCGGCAGATGCTGCAGGGTGCTCTGCAAGCGGCTGGCTATGACGTGCCCGACGGGAAGGAGGATCATAGGGACGACGACGTCGATGAGCAGAAGAACGGGGGCGACAACAACAGCAACGAGGACGAAGATGTCTCGGAGACGCCACGGCTGGCGCGGTCGGCGACTGAAGCCTTCGCTGCCAGAACGGCGGTATCGAGCCGGAGGTCGTCGCCATTGAAAGACACGGCATCCAGCATGTTTATTCAGGGAACGCCGCTGCCTGGCAGAGACAACAATGGCCGCAAAGGAGAACGACTCATCGACGATGACCAACCCGCGCTAGAACCGGAGCCAGATCATCACCAAGACGAGCACCCCGTCTCGGAAAGTGAGGACAACGATGTGCCGCCCGGGCTGCTTGTGTCCACGCACGAGCTGGAGGAGGACGATGAGCACCTTGGTGGTGGCCCGCTACGGAAGGATAAGGAGCCGCGTCTTGAGGGCGACGACGACCATGGCCACGACCGGGACGACAGCAGTGAAAACGAGGTGCCACTGGAGTTTCTAGCAGAGCACCCAGAGAGCGATGCATAAGGGAAGCGCGGGCCATTCTGGCCGCGTGTCTGGATTATTTCGATAATGGATATTTTGATACTGGGTATTTGGATATTGGAGGTGCATTCGCATGCATGAACAGCACATTGGCCTTGGACCTGTGAGATGTGCTCTGATTTGCTCCCTGTTCTTCCGAGGTTCAGGGGCGTTTATTTGATTTTTATTTGATTTTGTTCTTGTTCCAAAGAAGGGCTCACCGGCTTCAATAGCATAGCAAAGCATTTCCTATTTACAGAATCACAGACACGCGCCACCAAGAGTGTATACAAGATACCACAGTTCCCTGCACACCTGTGATATTACAAGCAACCCATTTTAAGTAATAAAGTAGGATATTAATACTACTTTTGAATAATACTACACTTGCTTCGGCACGTGAGCACATTTGTGGTGAGACTTGTGCATTTGGCTAGTAACTATGGGTAGCAGAATAGGCCCCTTTCAACAAGAAAAGGGCACCACCTGGCCGGTTGCTGCTCGGCAAAGCAATTTTAGCCCGGGATTTTCCACTGCCGCCCCAGACAGGAGAGAGAGGGTCCCCCTCCTCCCCGCCCATCTGCCCGAAGAATGTCAGATGGACTACCTGCTGTTGTTTTGTGTGGCGTTCACAGGCTGGGTGGACGCGCTGCCCCTCTCCAATGGACGGGACTGCAATTTATCAAGTTCTTTTCTTTTCTCCCTTTTCTTTTTCTCTTGTCCTTTTCTTTTTGTTTCTGACATATTCTCTTCTACTGTTTCTTTCTCTCCTCTCTTTCGTGTCCCTTTTCGCGGCCGTTTTTGTCGACTGCTGCCCGTCCTCTCCCTCTCTTACACACTAGCGCTTCAAAGTGGTATCGCTTTGAAATCTCGTCCGATCCCGAGGCACACAAATTATATCTGGGCAGGTCACGATCAGGAGAGGCACGCGCACCAAATGGCGGTATGGGCCATACACACTTATGAGTCTATATATACGTGTGTGTGTGTGTGTCTGTATTGTCTGCTTTGTTGCGGGGAGTGTGAGAAAGGCGGGAGATAAAAGGTACGGACATCCAATCATTCCAATCGTCAGGAGACCCTCTCAAGATACGGAAGACCATGAAATATGGAAAAGAAAACGAAAAGCCAGAAAGCAGGAGCCAACGCCTAAAGAAGGGCCGCCGGAATTGCGAGAGGAAAAAAAAAGCCACGTCAAAAGCATGAAGAGGAAAAAAAAATAACCTAGGAATAACCATGAAAACATGCGAGATGGGGCATTTCGTCAAACAATAAAGAAAAACATAGCGTTGGTTTGTTTCGTTTCGTCGCGTCGTCTCTTCTTCTTCTCCCGTTCTCTCTCAACAAAGCCACTTCCCCAGGCCGGGGAACTTGCCTTCTTGCGAAGGATACAGATACCCAGGCACACACATCCTACCCGGGGGGACAGCCTGGCCCTGTTTGCTGTTCGCCATCT
Organism: Raffaelea ambrosiae; assembly: GCA_002778195.1. Taxonomy (NCBI): domain Eukaryota; kingdom Fungi; phylum Ascomycota; class Sordariomycetes; order Ophiostomatales; family Ophiostomataceae; genus Raffaelea; species Raffaelea ambrosiae. The sequence goes on along the minus strand of PCDI01000004.1, from coordinate 870,927 downwards.
TCACCACTATCGATTTTCTCGACTTGGGTTTCGTTCTGTTCGTCTTCCTCTCCCTCACCGCTTCCGCTCAAAGTAGCCGCTGGACCCGGCAATGGCCACGGACTGGTCCATCACCCACTCGCCGACGCCCAAATACTTCTCGATCCACTTGCCGACCTCTTTGTTGTCGCCAGCGACCTTGTCCGTCTTGAAACTAGGCCTGACAAGATCCCAAATAGGCGGGTGACTGTTAGTCTGGAAGGGGGGCCGGAGGAGAAGCCAGGAAAAGTACAAGAAAACTGTTGGTCAGATGGATCATCGCTTACGTTAGACCGGTCGAGCGCTTCATGCCAGCCAGAAAGGCGGAAACTACACAATGATGTAAGTTACTTCTTCCTTTTCTGAAAAGATGTCTGGGGAACTTCTTTGGTGAACATACTGAGAACCGCATCAAATGCGTAGTGGGTAAGCCGGCCGAGCTTCGACCACAGACCCAATGTCAGCAAGTTGAGGAACGAGTTGATAAAGAACTGTCGGGTTTATCGACGACGAGAGCAAGCGGCGGAAAAAACGAATTTAGACACCGTGCCTTTTCTCATTTTTTTTTATTGTCTCTCTCTTCCGGTCGAGGGGGGGGGCTTCTCGACCAGATAGAGAACGAGACCGACAAGGGGGATAAGGGAAGACGAACAGGACTCACCATCTTGGCAGCGAAAAGGCGTCAAGAATTCGGGATGGTTTTCACGAAACGACACAAAGACACAGGGGACAATAAGAAAGAAAGGCGGTCTCGGATCGGCAAAAAGAGGAGATGGATCCTTCCGAAACGGAATTCCCTCTCTCGTTGTTGCCTCTTTTGGTGAGGCTCGGGCGCAAAGAAGAGAAAGTTCTCAAACTTTTTTTTTTCTCGGTCCTGCGATCGGTGTTCTCGACAGTCGGAAAGTTTCGACTTGCGTTCGCTTGGAAGAAGTCGGTTTTGTTGTTTTGCGCGGTTTCGTTTGGCTGGGACCGAGAAAACAGAGCGGAAGAGAAGAAGATGAGAGAGAGGGGCAGGCCAGCCTATAAGAAGCGGCACGAGACCCGTGGAAAGCGACCGCCGACTACTGGCTGGGATGGCTGGATGGCTGGCTGACCGCGGTCTGTGGCTGCCTCTCCTGAGACCACGAAACTCAGGTGGCGGGTGCTGTCATTCACGTGACGGCGCCAGGTTCAGTCAACCCCACCTTTCCAGGGCCCTTTTTTTTTTTTTTTTCTTCCTGTCAGTGTTATCGCCTCCTGTCTTATCAGAACTTTCAGGCGAGGGGACCCTTGTCCGGTGACTGCATGAACAGCCTTCCCGTTCTCCCTTGGAATTTGCAAGACCATGTGCACAAGTGTGCACCCCTGTGCACCAGCCCCGTGCGAGACAAGTGTGCTTTTAGCTGACAGCTCTGAGACTATTCCTGGAGCGGATGGATGGGCTGGGCAAAAAAGCAATTAAGGCATAGTCAGGTGACTGTTCGGCAAAAGGCTGCCCAAGCCATGGGGCCACGTTTTGAGCCACGTTTTTTCCTTTTTTTTTTTTTTTTTTGCACGGGAGCCCCCTTTTCTACGACAGGGCGCAGTCATTAATACGGCGTCTATATCTAACACCAAACACGAGACTGGAGGAGCAGAATGGCCCAGTGGCCAGCCAGTGAGCGTGGGCTTGTTCCATCGGGCCTTTTGCACCAAGGGTGCCCTGGCGCAAGGCCACCGAATAAAATTGGAGGCAGTCGACAAAGCAGGTGAGAGGACCACTTTATGGCCTTATCGAGATGCCATCCGCCTGAGCAGCCTACTAAGCAGCCTCAGCGGCCTTTCCTGTTTTGGGGCTTTGCAATAGTGGGGGGTGTGGCCCTTATTTTCGCCGCGTTTTCCAGCGAAGGTCCGGCGAGTTGCCTGTTGCCTGTTGCGTTGGCTTCACTTCGGGGGGGGTGCCCGAGCGTGGAGAGTGTCCGACAGAGAGCGACAGAGAGCGACAGAAGGCGCAGAAAAGAGAAAAGCCGCCTGAAAGCGCGACGGAGAGCGGAGTCAGGCTGCCCCGCTAACAAGGTCCGAATGGGCGGGCGTGTGCGCCATCTATACGCTGCTGTAGGCTGCTTGGGGGGGGGGGCATGTCAGCAAGAAAAAAAAAAGCGGACAAGAGAGTGGAGGTGGCATTCTTCCCCGTTGGGGAAAGAGGAGAAATGGCCGTGTGCGGTGTTTTACATGGTAGGAGGGTGAAAAAAGAGAGGAAAAAAGAGATGAGGTGGAACTGAGAAAAAGCGAGCAAAAGAGAGAGAGCGCGATCCAGAAGTTGGGCCAAGTTGGGCCGCCTAGGAGCCAACGGGAAGCCAGCAAAAACCAACAGGGCAGGAGCGCTCACCCCCGGGGGAAGGAACTGTCCAGAGAAAGGCAGAAGGAAAACCTTGCAAAAAGGGAAAGAACGAGTTACCAAAAAGGAGAGGTAAGACACGAAAAAGGTCTGTTGACTTTGAGGCACTTTTGAAATTTGGGGGGCTTTTCTGGAAGGCAAAAAAAAAAAAATCTGGCTTTTCTGGCTTTATTGCTCTGCTGCCCCCAAATTCACGTTACCCCTTGACAAGCCTGTGCTTTCTTATTTTTTTATTACTATTATCACACGCCTCCCTCTCTCATATATTTCCTGATCCTGACGTTCCGGTCGCACTTCTTCTTCTGTTTTTACCCTTTCTCCCTTTCTCTCACGCATCATCGTTCTTTGTCTTACAAAGTTTCGCCTTTTCCCGCCGTTCCGTTTCTGACACCCGTCTGCTTCGTTGCTCGTTTTGCATACAAAGCAGCTCAGATTTCGATAGTCAGCGAGCAAGCTTTATCTTGCAGCAACCCCTCATCAGCCAAAAAAGTTTAGGTCAGCCCGCCTGCCAGCTAAAAAAAGCAAAAAAAAAGCAAAAAAAGCAAAAAAAAGGCAAAAAAGAGAGGGAAAATTTGGGCACCCAGAATCCTGCGCAGAAATACCTGTGCAGAAATACAGCTGCCCCAAATGAACGGAAAAGCCGCAACTAGCCAACAACAACAACAGGCGCCCACCGATTTATCACAATCAATCGCTCACCCTCTTACTTACGCAAACATTCGCAGATACCGCTCCCCCGCGATGCCTAGCCTCACTACTGCCCTCGACCACCTGTCGCTCGGCGGCCGCATCGACTGGCTGGCCGCCCTCGACACGGCCTATCAGCCAGAGAAGAACTACCGTCGTACGTCCATCATCTGCACCATCGGCCCCAAGACGAACTCGGTCGATGCCATCAACATGCTGCGTGATGCCGGCCTCAACGTCGTGCGTATGAACTTCTCCCATGGCACCTACGAGTACCACCAGTCCGTCATCGACAACACCCGCGAAGCCGAGAAGTCCCACTCCGGCCGCCAGATCGCCATTGCTCTGGACACCAAGGGCCCCGAGATCCGCACCGGCAACACCGTCGGCGACCAGGACCTGCCGCTGACTGCCGGCACCGTGCTTAACTTCACCACCGACGAGCAGTACGCCACGGCCTGCGACACCGAGAACGTCTACGTCGACTACAAGAACATCACCAAGGTCGTGCAGCCGGGCCGTGTCATCTACGTCGATGACGGCGTGCTGGCCTTTGATGTGCTCGAGGTCACCGACTCGCAGACCATCAAGGTCCAGTCCATCAACAACGGCTTCATCTCGTCCAAGAAGGGCGTCAACCTGCCCAACACCGACGTCGACCTGCCGGCGCTGTCGGAGAAGGACAAGGCCGATCTGATGTTTGGCGTCAAGAACGGCGTCGACATGATCTTTGCCAGCTTCATCCGCCGCGCGCAGGACATCAAGGACATCCGCGAGGTGCTGGGCGAGGAGGGCAAGAGGATCAAGATCATTGCCAAGATTGAGAACCGCCAGGGCCTGAACAACTTCCCCGAGATTCTGGCCGAGACCGACGGCGTCATGGTGGCCCGCGGCGACCTGGGCATCGAGATTCCCGCCGCCGAGGTGTTTGCCGCCCAGAAGAAGCTGATTGCCATGTGCAACATTGCCGGCAAGCCCGTGATCTGCGCCACCCAGATGCTCGAGTCCATGATCAAGAACCCCCGCCCCACCCGCGCCGAGATCAGCGACGTCGGCAACGCCGTCACCGACGGCGCCGACTGCGTCATGCTGTCGGGCGAGACCGCCAAGGGCAACTACCCGGCCGAGGCCGTGCGCGAGATGAGCCTGGCCTGCCTCAAGGCCGAGAACACCATCCCCTACGTCAGCCACTTTGAGGAGCTGTGCGGCCTGGCCAAGCGGCCCGTCAGCATTGCCGAGGCGTGCGCCATGGCCGCCGTGCGCGCCTCGCTCGACCTCAACGCCGGCGGCATCATCGTGCTGTCGACGTCGGGCGAGTCGGCTCGTCTGCTGTCCAAGTACCGCCCCGTGTGCCCCATTTTCATGGTCACGCGCATGTCGCAGTCCTCGCGCTACAGCCATTTGTACCGCGGCGTCTACCCGTTCTATTTCCCTGAAGAGAAGCCTGACTTTACGGAAGTCAACTGGCAGGAGGACGTCGACCGCCGCATCAAGTGGGGCATTGAGCGCGCCATGGCTCTCAACGTCCTGACCCTGGGCGATTCGGTCGTTGTCGTGCAGGGCTGGAAGGGTGGCATGGGCAACACCAACACCCTGCGCATTGTTAAGGCCCATCCGACCCACCTGGGTGTCCGGGACCGCCGTTAGAAAGAGACAAGGAGATGAAAAGATGAGAGGCGAGGCGAGGCGAGAAAAGTGTGTGCGTGTGCGTGCGCGCGCGCGCGCTTGATCCTTCTTCTTTGTTTGAACTCGACGCGTGCTGTTCGAGGCGCCTAAGTAAGCGCAGCAGCATCTTTTCGAGCGTCTTTGTTTCTTCTTTCTCGTCTTTTCCCACCTTTTCCCACTTCGTTCTTGCGATCATGATTTCTCGATTTCCTTGTTTCCTTTGTGAACAGCATCCTCCTGACCTCCTTTTTATTTCCGTTGCCACTATGTTCCTCTTTTTTTTTTGTCCTTCTCTCTTCTGTCCTATTTTTTCTCACTCTCATGTTGGGCGTCACTGTCGAGTGTGTTTTGTGGGCCATTCTATTTTTGCGTGCTTGATGTTCCTCCCCCTTTATTTTGTGTGTTTATTATTTGCATGCCATCTGCTAGAGAGAGAGAGAGAGAAAGAAAGAAGGAGAGAGACAGACAGGAAAAGACAGAAGATGGAGAAGGAAAGCGAGGGTGTTTTTTGTTCTTTTTTTATTATAAACCTAAAATAACACAGAAATACAATATGACCACAACGCAGAGAGAAAAGAAAATAAAGAAAAACAATCAAAAGCAACCAACAACAAACCAAATGCAATTAGATCTGAGCGCCGGAGACATAAATTAGTAGTGTACGACAAATACGTGAAGTAGCCATATAAACCGTTGGAAATGCCGACCATTTTTGCCCATACATGCAGAATGGGATTTCGTCGCAAGGGACGGTGATTCCTCTCTTATTATTAGCGTAGATCTGGGATCTAGCATGGGGGTTTAACACTAGTTATTGGGGCCTCGGTTCAAGATCGATCCCCCCTCCACACCTTGGGGATTCCAACTTGCCCATATTTCCCATGTGGCGGAAGTGAATAACCGATGTTCCAGTTTTCCTGCTTCACCCATCTACATGTCAAACTGGCCAGACACTTTGAAAATGGCAATCGTCGCCAAGAAAGAGCCCTGTTTCTCTTGAACCTTTTGCCTCCTGACCACTCTGAAATAAGAGAAGAGCATCTCGACATGGTATCAGAGCACCCGACATCATAGGCAACATCCAAGACCATGAAGGCGATCGAGATCCGGCAGTTTGTCGAGGTATGCAGATTCTCACGAGCGTCCTGCAGAGCAAAACTGACCATGTTCCCCCAGAGCATACACGACCTGGCCGTGTCGGATGTGCCTTTGCCTGTACCCAAGGAGGGCGAGGTCGTCGTCCAGGTCCAGGCCGCCGGCGTCAACTATGTCGACACGTTATATGTAGGGGACTCGAAGAGGTTCCATTCGGTGTCTCCATTGTAGTTTAAAAAGAAAAAAAATAAAAGAAAAAAACCCCTAAACCCCCAAACCCCCCCAAAACTGACGTCTCCCAGGCCCGCGGCAAACACCAAAACAACCGCCGCCACATGAAACCGCCCTTCCGCCTCGGCCTCGAATTCGCCGGCGTCGTCGTGGCGGTCCACGCGTCCGTGGCCGTGGCCCGTCCTGCAGGCCCCGCAGGCCCCGCAAGCTCCGCAAGCCCCGCAAGCTCCGCAAGTCCCGCCCGTCTCGCCGTGGGCGACCGCGTCTACGGCGCCCATGCCGGCGGCGGCGCCTATGCCCACTACCTCGCCGTCCCCGCCCACGCCTGCTACCCCGTGCCCCCCTCCGCCGGCTGGTCCCCCGTCGACGCCGCCGGCCTCGCCGCCACCCTGCCCGTCGCCTACGGCGGACTCGTCCTCCGCGCCCGGCTCCAGCCCGCCGACACCGTCCTGGTCCTCGGCGCCGCCGGCGGGCTCGGCTGCATGGCCGTCCAGGTGGCCGCCCGCGTCGTCGGGTGCCGACACGTCATCGCCGTCGCCTCGACCGAGACCAAGTGCCATGTGGCGCGGCAGTGCGGCGCCACCACATGCATCAACACGTCTTCTGTTCTCGCTCCGCTCGATTCTCCTTCTTCCCTCGCTTCTTCTGTCCTCGCTCCGCTCGATTCTCCTTCTTCCCTCGCTTCTTCTGTCCTCGCTCCGCTCGATTCTCCTTCTTCCCTCGCTTCTTCTGTCCTCGCTCCGCTCGATTCTTCTTCTTCCCTCGCTTCTTCTGTCCTCACTCCACTCGATTCTTCTGCTTCTCCCCCCGCCTCTTCCTCCCTCGCCCCGCTCGGCTATGGGCACCCACCTTGGTGGGAGGCCGTCCTCGCCGCCACCCACGGCCGCGGCGTCGACGTCGTCTTCGACTCCGTCGGCTGCGTCAACGAAAGCCTCAAGTGCCTGGCCGACCGCGGCCGCATCCTGGTGGTCGGGTTCGCCGGCCGGGACGAGACCACGCTCGAGAACGTGGCGACCAACCGCATTCTGCTCAAGCAGGCGAGCATCATAGGATATGTAAGTGGGGGAACCGTGGCGATCAGAAACAAGAAAGCAGAAAACAGAAAACGGAAAAACAATGGCCTAACACTCTGACTAGCGCTATGGCGAGAGCCTTCGACGGTACCCCGAGGAGACCACACAGATCATGGCGGCGCTGCAACCACTCCTCCAGAACGGCCAGATCCGGCCGGTGATCTACGAGGAGACGTACCGGGGCCTCGAGTCGGTGCCGCGGGCATTGCAGGCGATTGCCGACCGGAAAGTCTGGGGCAAGGCGGTGATCCGGGTCACGGACGAGGACGACGTCGAGGACAAGGCCAGGTTGTGATGCATGGTTAACAAAGGAGCAGAATAATACCATTCCACCCATCGGTCCTATATATAGGGAATGGCCACCCGCGCTATGAAGGGGGAAATCAAGAGAAAAAAAAAAGAAAAAAAAAGTATACATTTACAAAAATGAAGCAACAGCTGTCATGAGCACATCAACACAGGGGGTGCGTCAAGGCGTCTTTAACTATGCTAAGTAAACAGGCGAGGCGAAAAAAAGAAAAATAAACAGAGACGGTAGGCGATATAATATGTGGTGAAACAAAACAAAAATAAAAGGAAAAAGAGGGAATCATATCCGTCCTGGAAGGGGGTGGGCTCATTCTCTTCATCATTCCGTGATCTTGGCGTTTTGTTCCTTTTCCCTTTTTTTGGCCCTTTTCTTTTCCCCTTTTCCTGCCTTTCCCCTTTCCAATACCACTTCTAGTTTTCCTCTCTCTCTTTCTCTAATAACTACTACCACCCCCCTTTCAGAACCGCACACCCCATATACCCCGTCCGCCACTGACACCCAGCCACTCGCCGTACTCGCTGCTCGACAACCGCGGGACCCAGCCCAGGTTGCCGACTTCGTAGTCGCACTGCCATGCCGCCACGGGTCCCCGCGAATTGTCCGGCTGCGGCCCGCCGTTGGTGGATGTGCTTCCCCCTGCGGCTGCTGCTGCTGCTGCGCCGGGTCCACTGTTGTTGCTGCTCATGGTTGTGCTGTTGTTGCTGTTGTGGCTGCTGTTCATGATGCTGGTGCTGCCGATGCTGTTGCCGGTCGTGCTGATGCCGCTGCTACTGGTATTCAGCAGGTCCCAGATGAGCACCTGGCAGTCGTCGCCGCCCGAGGCCAGCGTCCCGCGGCGGTTGGGCGACCACTCGACGCAGTTGACGGAGCCGGCGTGGCCGCGCAGCTCGAGCAGGGCCTGGCCGGGCTGGCGCACGTCGAGGATGCGGATGACGTTCGAGTCCTGGGCGAACGTGGCCAGCAGCTGGGTGTCGTGCGGCGACGTGGCCAGCCGCAGCAGAGGCGGCGGGTTAGACATGGTCTGCTGGGCCAGCGTCGGGCTAATGCGGCCGCCTTGGGCGTCTACAGGGTCGGGTCAGTCGAGTTGTGGGAAGGAAAAGAAGGAGAAAAAAAAAAAAAAAAAAACATGTGCCACATGGACCTACCCCTCTCATCCTTCCCGCTCGGCTCGTAGATGATGGTGCTGTGCTCGAGACTGCGCAGGTCAAACATGCGCACACTACCGTCCTGGCCGCAGCTGACAAAGACGTCCATGCTGTTGGCGCAGAAACGCACGTCGTAGACCTCCTTGTCGTGGGCAATCAGCTGGGTCTTGGCCGTCAGCGACGGGATGTCCCAGATGGTGCAGGTGGTGTCGATGCTGGAGGTGATGATCAGGCTCGGCGACACCGTGTTCCAGTCCAGCGACGTCAGCGGCGCCGTGTGGTCGGGCGTCTTGGAGTTGGACAGCAGCGCCAGCGGCGTCAGCTTCGTGGGGGCGGCCGTCGTGGGGCCCCCGGCCTCCCGGCCGCCGCCACTGCCCGTGCGGGACCCGCCAATGGTGCTGCCCGCGCTCGCCGTCGGCGTCTCGGACGGCAGCGACCACAGCCGCAGGTGGTCGCCCGACGTGGCCAGCAGGTCGGTCGACTGCTTCTGCGACGATGGCGGCTCCCACAGCAGCCGCGTGACGGGGTAGGTGTGCGTGGCCTCGGCCACCTTGGTGAAGTCGAGGGCGTATTTCGACGTGCCCGGTGCGTAGGCGTCCATGGGGGTCGGGCTGATGTGCGTGTCTAGGATTTGTATCTGCAAAGGAAAGGGGAGAAAAAAAAAGAGAAGCATTAGATGCAAGGGACCAAAGAAAAAAAAAAAAGAAAAAGGCTCTCTTCTTCGCCATGTCGTCACCCACAAAGTTGTGCCCGTCTTCGAGATAGCTGCCAATGGCCAGCTTGCCGGCGCCATTGCCCGCCGACGGCCATTTGCACCAGTCAAAGGCATAGAGCGCCCAGGGCGCCAGGTAGTTGCTGGTGCCGGGCTGCGTGTTGGCCAGGTCGCTGCCGCTGGCGAAGCCGTCCGACAGGCTCGAGTCGGCGCGCGGCCGGATGTCTGCCAGACCCAGGGGCGTGTTGCGCGAGCCCCCAGGCCGCAGGATGTTGGGCACGGACGAGTTCATGGCCACGAGCGGCCCCTAGATGGGGGAGGGGGGGAGGGGTTTGGGTTGGTAGAGTGTGTCTCGAGATTCAGACAGTCGTTGGCTGCTACCCAGATCGCTGCAGCAGGGCTCCCGCGCGGCGCCTGGTGTGGTCTTCGTCGGAGAGACGCCTCGGTCTCTCTGCAGTCCCTCCGTCGCTCTCCCTCTGCCCTCTGCGCCTGTTTCGCTGTATGTGTATATCTATGTATAGATCGTCGGTCTTCGCGCCGGTGGGAAAGTCGTCCACGTCGTCGTCGAATTGTCAGCAGATTTCGCGGCTTCGCTTGTGTGTGCAGACAGCGTGCGGCTCGCTGGCTGGTCGTCACTTTTTGCGCCTCGTCAAAGAAATCGAACCGCGTCGTCGTCGTTGTCGTCGTCGCTTCCCCCCTAAAAGTCCAGGGTGGAAAGGTGGTGCAGAGTCGAAAACGAAGGGGCGCCCAAATCACTTCCGTTGTAGGCGGCTACCGCCCAAAGCACGCTCGAAGGCGAAGCTCCTGAGCCGTATTAGCGGGGTTCGTCGTCTGTGGGCTTTTTTTCTGCGTTGCCGCCCAGTCGCACCGCCTTCTTTTCTACTGGTCCAAATTGGTCCGTGCGCGCAGTGCTGTATTACTATATGCGGTATAGCGATGCTCGCTTAATGGCAGGGCCCCTCGATCCAACAACTTCCTACCCAGACCAAGTCATCCTGACGAGAAGCATTGTCTTGTCAGCAGACGGCAATGGGATGCATTCCAGTGCGCGTCCTTGCGTCGTGCATGCGGGCGGCGTCAGCAGCAGGAACGATTCCCATCCCGTACACCTCCTGTGAGTAGGCCGCCCACTGGTCTGGCTGTGGCAACATGGTCATTTGTGAGCATTCCAAACCCATCTGTCAAACACTGTATCTCTCCCGTTTCCCACAGAGCAACAAAGCCTTCGTGTTCACAGGCCTTGAGAGTTGAGTGTCATATTGCATGGACTGGTCTGAAAAGCAAAATTCCGGATACATTTGACTACACAGGAAGGAATTTGTAACCAGTGATGCTTTGAGCCTGAAATCTGAGCAGAACTAAGAACCAATACAAAAGACCACCAACTCCTTCCCGTGGTTTCTATTTCTCTTCATGAAAGGGGATCTGTGCCTTCGTAGAGAAGACTTCGCCCTTGGCGATGGCGAGTGCGGCCTCGGTCGGGTCGGAGGCGGCCAAAACGAGGCGATACAGCACGGGGCCGGGCCGCTGCCGAGAAGAGTCGGCCGCTGTTATCTAAGCACCGAAGTGCCGCCGTGGAGTTTCTGTGACCGCCCCTAGGCTCCAGCATTGTAACTGCCCCATCCGTCTTACACCGATCCACTGTTGCATACGACGTGCCGCAGCCAAACATCGGTGGTCAGCAGCCAACCTCGTCAGCCCCTCCTGCAACCCCGCGAGACACACCGCAGCTCTTCCTCGGAAAGTCACCGCCGACAGCAGCCATGGTTGTGCTATCAGGCGGCGAGCAGCTCTACTGGCTCACTGCCTACGGGCGATGCCCGCTGTGCCGGTTTCCCTTGGACATGGGCGCCCGAACCGTCACTGGTAGGAAGAGGCCTCGGAGATGCGCAGAGAACTCGTGAACTAGCTCGTTCATGCCCGCGACTGACCTTCTCTGCAACAGAATTTGAAGGACGCACCACGAGCCCCTATGCCTACGGCGGCGCGCCGTCGCACTATGACAAGGCACGCGACTACGACGTCCAGCATGTGCCCGACGGCTGCATGCGCCAAGCCAGATGCGATATCGCCCGCAGCTACCACGAAGAGTGTCTGGAGATCGCCGGGGAGCTGCCGTCGCAGGAGTTTGTCGAGGCCATGCTGTACCACGTTCGGCCACCGCCGGTCGAGGACCGGCGGCGATGGGCGCGGACGGAGTCGCTGTTGTCCCAGAGGCTGCGGGAGATGATGCCGCAAGCGCGCTTGCCACTCGAGCTGTGGCGCATGGTGGCCGGGCATTTGGTGCGTCCGTATGCTGTTGCCCAGAATGTGAAACTGTGGAAGAGCACTACGAGCACCACGAGCACGGCGACTGCGTTGCCCGTCGTCGAGCTGAATCCGCAGGAGAGCATGTGGGCCACATACATCCACATCGACGGCGTGCCCTATCTGTCGCGACTGGCGAATTCACAGGGTGGCGACGGCGTGCCCATCTTTAGCCCCCCCGGAGAGACTCTGGGCAGGGTCGTCACCAACGGCGTGGCAGCACCGGAAAACCCCGTCCTGTACACCATGTACACCCTCGAGGACCATTTCGGCATCCGCCAGGTGTATATTGCCCACAGAGATTCCGATCTGGCGAATCTCCCCCCCCTCGCCGACAAGGAACACGGCCCGAACAATCATGGCAACATGCTCTGGTGGCGGACACTCCAGATCCGGCGGGACGACGAGAAGCTTCACGTACAATCAGATGTCTGTCGCCAAATTTTTTGTTTTCCTTTTCTTTAGCCCGTGCTCTCTCTCTCTCTCTCTCTCTCTCTTTGCACGCTCGCACTTCTCTCTGACATTCACTTCACCAACAGGGACTCAAGGCTCGTTCGATCCAGCTGCTGGGTCGAGCCCGCGAGGGCTGCGAAGAACACGCCTGGATGGTGCCCATGACGCCGTCTCGTTTCCAGAACATCCGGAGCATCACGCTGGGCCCCGGCACGCCTCCCTGGATGGCGCGCACGGGCATCTTCTTCAACTCGTTCCTCTGCAATGCGCCGGGCACCACCGGTTATTCAGTGTTTTGCACCACCGACATCACGGCGATCCACGTCCATCACAGTCGCCGCCCTGGTGGTGACCGAGATGATGACGACCACACATCCTTCTACCGGAACTATGACCACCTCGTCCATGAAGGCATATGGATCTATGCGCCCCTGGGCCGCGGCGAGCACCTGGCCTCCATCTTGGACCACCGACACGAACCCCCCAACCGCACCACCCGGAACGTGGAGCACAGGCTGGTCCTGCAGACCAGCCGTGGCCGCACCCTGTTTGCAATGGCGGAACCCAGCCTCCAGGCTAGCTGGCGCTCCATCGCGCGCCTGCCACCACCGCCCCTCTCCTCCTCCTCCTCCTCCTCCTCCTCCTCCTCCTCCGCCGGAGCCCCGACGCGGTTCTTTTACAATGTCCATGCGTACGGCATCGGTCAGTTGTGGGCCCCGGGCGACGGGGACATCGCCTCGCTGGACCACACGCCGACCGTCCAGATCCCGACACCGCCCAGTCCACCACACGAGTGGTGGCCCGACCACTGGGCCCGCGGCTGCTTTTACTCCCGGGCAGATCTCAGCGGCGTCGCGCGCCTGACGCCGTACTACGGGTGCCCACCACCACGCACAGGAGGGTCTTTGGTTTCACACCAACAGCACCCACGACGGATCGCCGGCTTTCTCGTCGAGTACACCGATCCCGATCGGCCGCCGGTGTGTCTGGGATCCTGCCGTCTGGACTGGGCAGGACCATCCATAGCAGTAGAAGAGGCGGCGGCGGCGGCGGCGGCGGGGAACACCCACACCGCCGGGTTCGAACCACCGGGACCGCTGCAGCTCGGCTTCTCCGACAATCGGCCGGTGATGCTGCCGTGCGTGTCCGCGTACCACCTGGGCCAACACCCGCCACCCATGCTGCCGACGTCGCCGGCGGACAGCGGTCTTCGGTGGATGACGATACCGTGGAGAGGAACGCTGGAGTGGTGGTTCAGTCCCATGGAAGAGGAGTACTTGGTCTACCGCGGCGAGGGCCGCGCGGGGGCCGTGCTGCACTCGCCCCCATCACAAAAGTTCCACTCGAGGCATCTTTGTGCGTCGCGCAGCAATCGAGATGGTCGAATGATGGGATTTTGAAAGAGAAAAGTAGGAGGCGAGGATGCTCGCAAGACCGGGTGACGACTTTTGTATGAAGAGACTTTGGACATATTCATAAACCACTTTGCTAGAAATAGACAAAATGCCAAACTAGACAGCATGGCCAGATAATGTCTTTGAAGTTCCTCGCGAGTGATGGGCTATTCGTGACAGGACGCGGAGAATACACTTTGCTGAGAGTATAGAGAACGAATCAAAAGCTGTTGGCACAACCCAAGATGCCGCAATGTACGAGCCGCCGACGACGGTTGTGCGGGTGTCGTGCTAGCCGGCACATAGAACGATGCTGCTATGCTGGAAGAGAGGGGTTCTGAGTGACTCGGATGAGAATAGATGTTTTCGGATTAATGGCTTTCCACAAATTGATGAAATTGATAAAACTCATGAAATACGCGATGGCTTGCCGAATGCACGAGCGTTGAAAAGTCCGAAAGACTCGCTCATTTACATTCTCCAGCACAGGCTGCCGCCGCTGGAAACGGGAAACAATAGGTGTATTTGGCAGCTGATCTGCTGTATAGCCACCAAAGTCTGTTCAAGTTCGGGATAATTCTGTATTACTGAGCATATTGTTTCGTCTCCGCGTACGAAGGCTTGGTAATATAGCTTAGAGGACAGGCCATATATAGGCTGTCTCACATTGCTCCTTTCTTGGGTTCACGATAACTGAAAGGAGAGACAGCCAGTCGGATAGTCGCCTACATGCTGACCGTATTAAAGTTGACAGAGGCTTGAATGTTAACTAAACCATAGCATAGAAACCTTTTTTTGATGACAGAAGCACAGACAACGTAGAACAGTCCCTAATTGTGTTGAAAAGAAGTCACAAGTAATGTGAGAAGAAAAGAAAAGAAAAGAAGAAAACAAAAAAAGCAAAACAAAAACCGGTGCCTTGATCTGGTGCCGGAATGGACAAAGGCGCAACCCGCTCAGTCCTCCAGGCTTTCGCTGCCCACAAAGCACACCTCCTCTGCTCCCAAGGCCTGGGCAATGTCCTCCACTACCGTTTTGCCTACCGCAACGTATGTGACAGGCCTTGACTCGTTCATCAGGACACTAGCAAGGACGAAGCCAAGGACCGACCCGTCAGCCAGGCGGACAGGAGCGCCCGAGTCACCTCTGCTCGAAAACAAAGGACACCCGGTGCCCCCGCGGCGGACATCCAGAACGACCAGCTCGGTCGAGATGATCTCGCGCTCAGCACCGTCGCCGGCCTGGTACTTGGTCCGAACACCGTCGTGTGTGTCGTGCAGCACGCCGACACCAAACGGCGTGGTGCGGCCGCGGAGGTACACATACACCGGGTCTTCGTCGTCGCTGGCCCGGCACAGCGCGTGAATTCGTGCTTTGGGCACGAGCGGCAGCTCAATGCAGGGATTGAAAAATGCGTGCAAGTCGCTGATGAACGCCGGCGGCGGAACCCGCAGCTTTTGGCAAACTTTTCGTGCTAGACTTTTCTCTTCGAGATCTGCCATAACGATCACGGGGTCCTGGAAAAAAAATTATTAGTTAGGATTTTTGATTCTTAAAAAAAATGAAGAAAAAGGCGAAAGATGTGAAAGAAATAGAAGGAAAGAAAATAACATACAATCTTCTTCGCCTTCCGCTGCTGTTGGTAGGTTTGCAAGAAGGGCTGGATGACAGCCCAATCGGCCGTGCTGCTCCCAGTTGCGGGTTGCCTGATGCCGGAACTCTGAACGACCGTGCCGAAGGAAGGGTTCGTACTCCATGCCTCCGTGACGTGGGACACGATACGCCCAAGACGCTCTGTCGTTGACTCGAGGCTGGCTATTTCCCGCCCCACAAAAGAAGTATCCTTCTCTGTGCTCTCCTGTTGTTTCTGAAGCTTTCGTCTGTCCGCAATCAGCTCCTCCATTTCAGCATGCCGCGTGCGCAAGTTGTCCAGATAGAGTGCATGGTCTCCTCCAGCGGGACTCGTCATCTGGACAGCGTCTGGGAGTGACAGGGCTGCCAATGCGTCCGGGCGGCCGAATGCGGCAACGTGATGACAGGTGAGTCCGAATACGGCCATGCGAGCTCCTGCTGTCATGCTGGAGGCTGCTGTCTCATCGCCGATATCCTTGTTGGTGGTGCCCGTTGCTGGTGCTGGACAGCGAACGCGAACGTAACCGGACAGCGACCCGGTGCCCGTTGTAGCAGCCGGCCCGATGCTGCGGCCTGGTGGGACCGTGCTGTACTCCGCAAAGATGCTGTCGACAAACGTTATGCCGCTTCCGTCGTCACCGTCCCGGGCCGCCGTGCTGCTTGCGTACTGGTCGGCATACCGGTAGGTGATAGCCTCAACATGCACATCGGGGAACTGTCTGCGTCCAATAAATCAGCATACGAGCATTTCAAATTTTGTTGTTTTGACCGTTCTTTCCACCGTCTTCCGCCTTTTTTTTTTTCTTTTTTTTTTGGCACGTCTTGTTTCGTACTAACCTCCCCAGCAGCTCCTCTGTGCGATCTACAAGTCGAGTGGCCATGGCAAGCACAGCAGGACTTGGAAGCGAGCCCACCGTGATAATCACGGTGGGTGGGTTTTCATTGGGGTCGTCTGCGACGCCCTGTCGGTAGAGCCCTATTGCTTGCCATTCGAGGCCGGACGTCTGGCAGAGGGCCATGATCTCCTCGCGGAGACCACCTTGTTCAAATGCATCGCGGACAGGATGTGGACCGACACGATGCAGGAACCGGCACTGGGGACTAATGAAAGTCCCCACACGCGCTTTGGGGTCCCCGGCCACGGCATGAGTTGACCGGGCCAGAAGCTGGGGGGGTTCGCTCCCACCGATGTCGAAGGGATCCCCTATTTTGGGACCACGGTCTGCTGTTGCCGTTGCCCGTGGTTGTGGTAGACAGGAAGAATGCATGGCGAACGTCAACGAATCGAACATTTACTTAAAAGTAAAGTAGTATAGATTCAAATGAGGATAGAGCGAGGACATGTTAATGAAAACGTTGTGGAGAGGACGAAGTGATAAGATAATTATGAAAATGCAGTGGAGGTAAGGAGGTGGCGAGGTGTTAACAGAGATGCACGCATCCAAGTGTAAGGTTTGCCCGGGCTCTGGAGATGTAGCACTTGCAGAAGCACGCCCAAAGAGAAATGGAAAGGCGTTCGAGGGAAAGACTTTGGAAGTGAAAGAAATCAGACCGACAAGTTCTGGAACTGAGAAAAATGGTAGAAGTTTTGTGAGTAAAAAATAAATAAATAAAATAAAATAATTAAGCCACTTCGTGTAACGTGGAACACTGTTGGACGGGCTTGACTAAGCCGGCCCGGAGGTATGGGTCTGCATATCTCATGATGGGCTGCTGCGCACAGCTGGCCATTGGCAAACTCTACGCCAGCTACAATGCGAAATGGATCTACCCGGTCTCAATCGCCGTCTTTGAAGTTGGAAACAAACTGTGTGCAGCGGCACCAGATTAAATTTGTCTGATTGTCGGCCATGCTGTGGCAGGATTGGGCGCTACCATACTGGGATCGTTGCTGGCAGGTGCTAGTTACGTGGTCCCGCGGATCCAGACAGATATACAGATAGGGTCAGATCGCAACAAAGAGGTAAGGAAACGTCTAGCTATTCACTCGGGCTAATTCTTCTTGAGAGTATCGCTTTCAGCATGCCTGTCGATCAGAGACCCAGATACACTGGAATCCTCGGGGCCGGCACGTGCGTGCCAATCATATTTGCCCCCTTCCTAGGAGGAGTCTTAACGGACAAGGCCAGCTGGAGTAAGAGGTCCAACTGCAGTGTCAAGGAGACGTAGATAAAGAGGAAGCTGCTGACCGTTCCTTGCGTTTTTAAGGGTGGTGTTTCTGGATCAACATTCCGATGGGGGCCGTCACTGTTGTGATGGTGTTACTGTTTGTCCACTTGCCCGAAAGACGCAGAGAAAGCTTCAAAACCTTGCTTGCGGTCCCCAAAGAGATCGACTCCGTCGGCATTGTGCTGATCATGCCGTGCATCACCCACTTTCTTCTCGCGCTTCAGTGGGGCGGTACTCCGTATGCGTGGAGCAACTGGCGCTGCAGTCTGCTGCTCACAATCTTTGGCGTGCTGGCTCTCGCCCGGGGCTATAACATTATGCGCTTGGGTGACCAGGCGACGCTACCCATGCGTATCGTGAAGCGGTGATCCATGTTGACAGTGGTGTGGTTTGCCTTTTGCACATTTGCCGAATTGTTTATCACCACATATTTCATCCCCATCTGGTTACATGCTGTACGCGGCGATTCGACCTATAAGGCAGGCATCAGCTTGTTAAGCAGCACTGTGCCCATGATGGTCTTCTTCCTTGTGAGCGGGTTTTTGGTAGGTCTAGCCCTGTTTTGATAGAATGTCTCGTTTATATAGACGTCCCCGAACTTATAATTCCCGCTAAACTAAACATCTCTTTCCCTTAGACCAGCGCCATTGGGTATTGCCGCAGCTTATACTTGATGCTATTCTTTCCGCTGCACTCATGGCGCGGGTTGACATCCACGCCAGCACCGCATACTGGGCCTTATCGCTCGCTCTTGGTGGCATTTCTTTTGGTCTCGGTGGACAGCAGCCCATGATGGTCGCCCAAACCATCTACAAGGCTGACGGCATCGCCCTCGCCACGTCCGGTCTCATCTTTGTGCAGGCGTTGGCAAGCAGCATCTTTTTGTTTGTCTGTGAGAACGTCTTCCAACAGAAGCTGATTACCGAGCTGCACAAGTATGCCCCCACCGTCAACCCGGATGTTGTGGTTGCAAGCGGCGGATTGGGCCTGGCGGCTGCCATGAGTAAGCTGTATTCTTCTGTCGTTGTGAAGGAGATCCTAGTCGCCTATTCACAGGCTCTCAAGTCTGTTTAGATTATTGGCGCAACACTCTCATCGCTCGGCATCCTCGGTGCGGTGTCTATCGAGTGGGTCACGTTAAAAGACCAAGGA
This sequence comes from Raffaelea ambrosiae, assembly GCA_002778195.1. Lineage (NCBI taxonomy): Eukaryota > Fungi > Ascomycota > Sordariomycetes > Ophiostomatales > Ophiostomataceae > Raffaelea > Raffaelea ambrosiae. Next base: position 852,528 of record PCDI01000004.1, on the reverse strand, counting down.
TGATAAGGGAAACTCTGGAGAAGTCAAACTAGACACGCTGAACTGGAAGCCAGATCCAGGAACAAATCCCGCCAGCGATGCGGCGCGAAAATAAGTGCAAGTTCGTTTGAAGGCAGAGAACAAAATGCGGGTACATGGTGTACCGGGTTAAAATGGTGGATGGATCACGTACGATAAATGTCGATAGAACTACATGAGGGGACGCGGCTTCGAAATAGTACCGACTTACATGGAAGAAGACGGTGTCTATTACTGCTGTAAAGTGATATCTGCTGATTTTATGGTTTATGAAAACTTCTGCTGCTTGATTAAGCGAATATATTTGGGCAAGATGATATAGCCCTTTTTAGTAAACTTATAGTCATATAACTAGTCATCAGGAACTGCTCAGAGTAGAATATGAAGTTGATGGGAAGATTTCTATCAGCATCAACTACATGCTGAAAACACAGAAACCACGACATCATCGCTTCGCTGCATTTTGCATGCTTACGCTTTTTCTTGGTTCCCATTCTGGTCACCATGAGTCGCTTGCATATCTTGTACAACGCCGAACCACTTTTACTCACTCCGGGTTCTACCAGTCCATTTTCTCAGATGCTGTCCAACACGTCAAATTTATTGAGGTATACTGTACCTAAAACTGATGTGAAAGATCCTAACGTGTGCAAGGTGAAACTGGTGCGTGCAAGAGGTAACGCAATAGGTGCCGGTAGCACGTGACTGGCTCTGAAAGCCAACATTAACGAAAGATTGAGAGCCTGGTGTGACAATTGGTCTTGCCTGTTTGGGGCTACGGTTAGGCGCCTAGGGAACGGTCCACAGCGCTGCGTTGCCCCCTGTTTCTCCTGGCCAGTGCCCCATACAAACTTGACAGCACTATCAGCTTTAGCAACTGGAACGCAGGGCGTCTTCTTGGATTTTGATTGGCCACACGGACCCGGTTTAATGTTAACGCCTTGCCGAATCCGCGCCTCACTTCACGTCTGCTGTCTACTTTCTCCTTCTCAAAAAAAGTAGCAACGAGAACGGCCATCCGCACAAAGAGAGAGGGCAGCATTGTCGGGGCTCTCCTTTGTCTCACTGCGTTCTCACCTCCTGCCTCTCCCTATTGCCCACTTACTTATACTTCACTGTTTTCGGGGAGCGCGATTCTGGTCATTCCTTCATCTATTTACTTTTTTTTCTTTTTTACAGCAATCCTTGCTCGTCAGAGCTTCACCTGAGGCTGCAGCAGCTTCCTCGACTCCACCATGTCGGCGCACGATATGCATTTCGATGACTCCGAGTCGGAGGACGACAATTTCAACCCAGCTCCCGCTGATCTGTCCGACGACGAGGATGCGAATGACCGCGACGCGAAGGCTGGAAGCTCCAGTCCGGTGCGTCGCAAAGACGATGGCCACCACACCATCGACGTGGATGACGACGACGACGACGAGGATGACGACGTGCCTCGCCATGGCCGCCGTGACGACGATAGCGTGAAGGACGAGGGCGAAGATGTCAAGACGGAGCGCGAAGGCGATTCGCAAGACCGCAAGCGGCGCCGGTCGGATGCAGATGACGATGAAGACGACGCTGAAGACGACGAAGAGGACACCCAGAAGAGCCGGCGCGATCGGGGCGGTGACGATGACGAGGAGGATGAAGAGGACGAAGAGGAGGAGGAAGAAGAGGATGATGATGATGACGAGGATGTCATGGAGTCGGTAAGTGAAGAAAAGGCAGAATTCGTTGAACTGGCGCGATCGTCCAAATAGAGCCAAACTGACGCAGCGTGAACCACAGCGACACCGCCGCAAACGCGCCAAGCGCGACCGACGCGCTGCCTTCTTCGATATCGAGGCCGAGGTCGACGACGAAGACGAAGCCGAGGACGAGGAAAAAGACGGCGAAGAGATAGAGGACTTCATCGACCATTCCCACCCCGACGACATGGAGGAGAGCGCCCATCTCAACGACGATAGGCGGCATCGTGACCTGGACCGGCGCCGTGAGCTGGAGCAAAGCTTGGACGCCGAGAAGCAGGCTGAGATTCTGAAGCAGCGCTACGGCAACCGTCACCGGGGTAAGGGCTTGGGCGACTCAGCCGTAGTGCCCAGGCGGCTGCTTCTCCCTAGCGTGGAGGATCCCAGCATCTGGGCCGTCCGCTGCAAGGAAGGAAAGGAGCGCGAGGTGGTCTTTTCCATTATGAAGCGCGTGGAGGAGCGTATGGGCACCAAGGACGAGCTCGGCATCACGGCCGCTTTTGAGCGCGGCGGCCCGCAGTCCGTGATGAAGGGCTACATCTACGTCGAGGCGCTGCGCCAGACAGACATTATGACGGCTCTGGACGGCATGCTCAACGTGTACCCGCGCAACAATCTCATCCTGGTCGAAATCAAGGACATGCCCGACCTCTTCCGCGTCACCAAGACGCCGACCCTCGAGCCTGGCGCGTGGGTGCGTCTCCGGCGGCCGCTCAAGTACTCGGGCGATCTGGCCCAGGTGCTGGACGTCACCGAGAACGGCCTGGAAGCACGCGTGCGGTTCATTCCGCGACTCGACTACGGGGTGCGCGACGAGTCTCTGTTCTCGACACAGTCACCAGACGGAAAGCGGAAGCGCATACCCGGCGTGCCGGGCCCGCGACCGCCGCAGCGGCTGTTCAGCGAGGTGGAGGCGAGAAAGCGCAATCCTAGGAACATTGTCGCGCACGCGCAGCCAAACACGTGGACGTACAACGGCGACTACTTCGAGAACGGCTTCCTGACCAAGGACATCAAGCTGCAGCAGCTCATTGTGAAGGACGTCAACCCGGCCCTGGAGGAGGTGACCAGGTTTGCCCTGGGCGCCGAGGACGGCACCGAGAACCTCGATCTCAAGGCCCTGGCTGCTAGTCTCAAGGACAGCAACGCCAACGTGACCTATGTGCCGGGCGACATTGTGGAGGTGTACGAGGGCGAGCAGAAGGGCGTGGTTGGCAAGGCCGTCACCGTTGTGGGCGACATTGTTACCATCAATGTGTCTGAGGGCGACCTGCGCGGCCAGACGATCGAGGCGCCCACCAAGGGACTGCGCAAACGGTTCCGCACCGGTGACCACGTCAAGGTCATTGGCGGCCGGTTCCGCGACGACGTGGGCATGGTGGTCAAGATCGACGAGGACCGGGTGACGCTGTTGACGGACCAGAGCAACTCGGAGATCACGGTATTCAGCAAGGATCTCCGCGAGGCGAGCGACACGGGCGGCCAGGGGTCGCTGGGCCAGTACTCGCTGCTGGACCTGGTGCAGCTGGACGTGGCGACCGTGGGCTGCATCATCAAGATCGACCGCGAGTCGCTGGTGGTGCTGGACCAGAACGGCGACACGCGCCAGGTGATGCCGTCGCAGATCAGCAACCGGCTGCCCAAGAACAAGATGGCCGTGGCGGCCGACCGCAGCGGTTCCGAGATCCGCCTGGACGACGTCGTGCGCGAGTACGGCGGCCAGCAGCGCCAGGGCAAGATCATCCACATTCACCGGTCGTTTGTGTTTATGCACAGCCACTCGACCACCGAAAACGCGGGCGTCTTTGTGACGCGAGCCAGCAACGTCAACACGGTGGCGGCCAAGGGCGGCCGAATCAGCGGCGGGCCTGTCGGTGGGCCGGACCTGAGCACGATGAACCCAGCGCTCAAGCGCAACCCCAACGGCAACAACGCCGGCCCGAACAACAACCAGCCGCAGCGCGTCTTTGGCCGCGACCGCACGCTGGGCCAGACAGTCACGGTGCGGCGGGGCGGCTACAAGGGCCTGCTGGGCATTGTCAAGGATGCCACAGATACGCACGCGCGCGTGGAACTGCACACCAAGAACAAGATTATCACGGTGCCCAAGGCCGATTTGATATTCAAGGACAAGCTCACCGGCCGGGTAATCGACATCAACAGCCGAGGCGGACGCGGCGGTGGCGGTGTGGGCAGTGGCGGTGGCGGACCCGGACGCAGCGGTATGCCGGCGCCGGCCTGGGAGAGTGGCAGTCGGACGCCGCAGGTCAGTGGGTTCTCGAGCGGCGAGCGGACGCCCGCCTGGGGCCTTCCCAAGGGTACGTACAGTTGTATTATATACGTCTGTTTTATATGGATTTTTTTTCCCCATGCTTCTCCGAACTTTTCGGTACTGACAACCCGCAGCAACGGCACACACCCCTGCGTGGAATCGAGACTCTGGCTCTCGCACGCCCGCCTGGAGCATGGGTGATGGATCGCGGACGGTCAACCCTTATGATGGGAGCCGGACGGCGTATGGCGGAGCGGGTTCGCGCACACCGGCGTGGAACTCGGGCGCCAAGACACCCGCATACGACGGCTTTGGCCACGGCTCCAAGACACCGGCCTACAGTGGCGGTCTTGGCGGAGGCGGCAGCAGCAGCAGCGATGCATGGGCCTCGGGATCCAAGACGCCCGCCTATGGTGTGTCGGCACCGACTCCCGGTGCCAGCGGCAACGATAGTTGGGGCTACACGCCAGGACCGAGCGGTGGGGCGCAGGCATACGACGCACCGACACCGGGCGGTGCTCTCAGCGCGCCTACACCGGGTGCCCTCAACGCGCCCACGCCCGGCGCGTACGGCGCCCCTACGCCGGCAGCCGGTGCTCTCAGTGCACCCACTCCTGGTGGTGGCTGGCAGGGCGGTTGGGGTGCCGACTCGGCACCAACTCCGGCGGCAGCGGCACCTACACCTGCTGCTGGCGGCGGCTACTACAGCGCACCGACGCCGGCTGCGTATGCGGCTGAGACGCCGGCCGCGAGCGGCCCGAGATACACGGACGATGACTAGATGGACGGCCTACCAAAGGAGGGGGGCTGCCAAAGGAGGAAAGGAGGGACAATAGAATCGAAATGGAGGCAAAACAGACGCATGTTAGACAGGGACAAAAGGGGGCTGGGCAAGAAAAAGAAGTTGGAAAAAAACAACCAAAGAAAAAAAAAACGAAGTGGAGGTTGGTGGTGGTATCGAGCGGGTGAGCCAGGGCGTTCTTCTTCTTTCTTTTTCTGTACTACAGCATGGGAACGGTTTTCGCGGGGTCTTGTTCCGTTGTTTCGCTTTGTCCTTTTTTTTGTCGCCCTTTGGCTGTGCATTTGATGGCACGGCAGTCTCTCTTTTTCGGATCTTGTCTTTTCGTCGTAATTTATCAAGACTGTAGCAATAGTTTCAAAAACAACAATAAAGATACTTCTTAGAGATGGCTTTCTGGCCCTGTGTTCAAAAGACGTAGACGGTGAAATAAAGTCTTGGGTTCGGTTCTTCAGAAGTTTTTGCCCTCTATAGCTTGCTCTCTCCCCCTTTGTACTGCTCTCTTGCCCTTTCTTATGCTTTCTCTGTCTCGTCTATAGCTTGCTCTCTGTCTCTTGCGGCACGGCCACCACGACCTTGCCCCAGGTCTCCCGCCCGCCCAGCGCCTTGAGCGCGGCCGGCACGCTCTCGAGGCCGACAAACGGTTCCTTCCCCTTGCTGCCCTCGCTCTTGCCCTCGACCGTAAACACGGTCGGACGGAAGGCGCCGCGGTCGATCAGCCGCTCGATGCCGTCCCAGACGACGGGGATGTGGGCGGGCTCGTTCTTGGTGTAGGCGCCCCAGTGGATGCCGACGATGCTGATGTTTTTGAGGAGGACCTTGTTGAGTTTGAGGGACTCGATGGTGCCGGCGGCGAAGCCGACGACGAGGATGCGTCCGTTCCAGGCGGTGCACTTGGTGCTGCGGTCGACGAGGCCGACGGGGTCGTAGACGATGTCGACGCCGCGGCCGCCGGGGGTGAGTTTCTTGACGGTGTCGGGCCAGTTGGGGTCGAGCTTGTAGTCGATGACGTGGTCGGCGCCGAACTGGCGGGCGATTTGGAGTTTGTGTTGGGTGCCGGCGGTGGCGATGACGGTGGCACCGAAGGCCTTGGCGACTGAGGAGTGTTAGAAAGAGCGACAAACGACGAACGACGAACGACGAACGACGAACGACGAGCAAAGCGAGTCGTGAGGAGGGGGGCTGGAAAGAATTCAAAACAAAACAGAGCAAGGGGACAACGAGTGAATCGAGGACCAAAAGAAAACGAGCGAAGCGAGGACCCCGAAACATACTTTGGACAGCAGCAAGACCGACGCCGCCGGCAGCGGCATGGACGAGGACGTAGTCACCGGCCTTGACGTTGGCACGAGTGACGAGGGCAGCGTAGCTGGTGGGCGCGGTGACAAAGAGGCCGGACGCCTCGACAAACGACCAGCCGGTAGGGACGGGCCGGAGCTCGGCCTCGCGTGCGAGGACCCTGTTGGCGTAGGCGCCCTGGCCGGCGCCGAAGACGCGGTCGCCGACGGCGAAGCGTGGTTGGGCGGAGGAGGACGAAGGCACAGAGAGAACGACGCCGGCGAACTCGTAGCCAGCAGTCCAAGGAAAGGCTAGAGAAGAGAAGAGGTGAGTGAAGGAACGTAGGAGGCACACTGAGCCGGGCGGGGGACAGAATCCACGTACGAGGCTGGTTCTGGTATTTGCCCTGGACCTGGAGGATATCAAAGAAGTTTGTAGCCGCAGCGTGGACAGCGATCAGATAGTCATTCGCGCCGGGTTGGGGTTCTGGCAGCGACGTGACGGCGAGCTCGTCGACGCTCTTAAAGAGGTGTGTTAGAGGCAGACCGCGTACGAGTCCATGGGGAGGTCAGTGGGGAGGGGCCTGTGGTGGAGACCTGTGGCGGATGCCAGCGTACCTTGACGTATTTTGTTATTTGGATGCCCTTCATGGTGAATGTGTGTGAGACAACCGTGCAAGAAGTTCGTCCAGTTGTGGTGTATATGGGCGAAGTCGTGATATCTCGAGATTGCGTTCCTCTTGAAACTTGGATATCACGGATTGGCAAGCAAATGCAATCACTTCGAGCAGAAAGGTATGTATGAATTAGGAGAAAATTGACAAGAGACTGTGAGATACAAAACAGAGACAAAAACGATGCCCACGGAACTTGGCCGTCTGGGTTCACAAGGGCGGCCGCTCCAGAGCCGAGGCTGGAGCTTCCCCGCAAAAAAAAAGACGTGCTCTAATAGTTTGGACCACCGCACCGGCCTCCTCCAGATTGGTTACAGATTGGGGCAGACTGGAGGCAGTCGGGGGGCACTCTCCCCGCCCAGTCTTAGTCAGTCTGGTTGACGTCTCTCACTGTCTCCTTTCTGCTGCCCTGGGACACAATTCCGAGCCGCCGGAAACGCCTGCAGACAGCGCGCTATCGGGGGGGGACACTCTAACAACTCCAACGGGTAGCTGCGGCGGCGGCGGCGGCGGTCGTGCCTGCCTCAATGGGTAGTGGGGTCTTGGGGGGCGCAATGATACGTAAGATTTGAATCTTTCAGTGGAGCAGAACTCGCCATAGTTCACACGCACCCAGGCTCTGCTGCCTGTTGGCAACTCTAGCTAAGCTGCCCGATCGTTTTCCCATTTATTCTGGCATTTTATTTAATTCCACGGGCTCTGGGTCGCTCTGGGTTCGCTTTGTATCGCTGTCCTCTTTGCGCTTTCCTTCCACCCCATTCGCCGGCTTTCTAATCTTGGCCTGGCCCCGGCGTGGCCACTACCCACCACAGCCCACGGCAGCCCACCTTATTCGCCCAACCAGCCCGCCAGCCCGCCCGCCAGCCCGCTAACCACTTCATATCTCTCTCTCCTTCTGGCGGGACGCCCTTTTTGCGTGGCCTCTCCTTTCCCTTTTCTTGCGTCGAGTGTCTCCTTTTGCCGCCCTCTGACCAACTCCCACTCCCACTCCCTGCCTCGTCCGTCCCGGAGAGCATCTCTTGTCTGCCTCGTCTCTTCCAGCGCTGCCGTGCGTGCTCGCAAGAAATCCTGCGTGCTGATTCGCTACCCCGCCAAGCTGTCGACCGTTTTCTTTTCGCACGTCCTCAACATATCCTGTCTGGAAGTCAGCTCTTCCCAACGTCTGCAAGCTCAACCACGCCCCTCGCCCAACCGTTCTCTGGCCAGCTCTTCGTCTCCGGCAAATCACTGATACCTCCGTCCCTGTGTTCCGCTTGTCTCTGGCACCGCCCTTTTCCCTCTCTTTCTACGCGCATCCCCGCCGCCATGGCAGACAACGCAGACGGCGAGTCCGAGCCCCAGGTCACCTTCAAGGTCAAGACCTCGGGCGATGGCCTCCACACCCTCACCATGGCCGAGTCGGCGACCGTGCTGGATCTCAAGACCAAGATTGCGAGCGAAGAGGTCGAGAACATCCCCGTCGAGCGCCAGCGCCTCATCTACTCGGGCCGCGTCATGAAGAACGACGACACGCTCGGCTCGTACAAGATCAAGAACAACAACACCATACACCTGGTCAAGAGCGCCGCCAGCAACCACCCGCCCGCCGGAGCTTCGGCCGCCGCTTCGGGTGCCTCCCCTGCGGCTGCCGTGCCCACCAACATGGCCGCCGGCACCCCGGCGAACAACCTGCTGGCCGGTCTGACAGGCGCCCGGTTTGCGGGCCACGTGCCTCTGCCCAACCAGGACATCTTCGGGCCCGATGGAGGGGTGAGTTCTTGCCGATTTTGTAGATTGCGCCCGACATGGTGTTGTTGGGCCACACGCGCGGGATAGATAGTCCAGCCGCTAACGCTGCCTCCCCAGATGAACTTGCCCTCCGAAGAACAGCTCACCGAGATGATGTCCAACCCGGCTGTGGCGCAGTCTGTCAACGAGGCCTTGAACAACCCCGCCTTTGTCGACTTTCTGCTCCAGAACAACCCGGCTCTGCGCGCCACCCCGAACGCGCGGGAACTTATCCAGTCCCCGTTGTTTCGGTCCATGCTCACAGACCCCGAATCCATGCGGATGATGGGACGGATGCGGCGTGCCATGGGTGGGCAGAATGCGTTCCCGGCTCCGGGCGCTACCGACAACACCCCGGCCGGTGCGCCAGCGTCGCCGTCCGCAGGCGCGGGTGCAGGCGCCGCCGGCGCCAATGCCCAAATGCCGAACTTGTTTGGTGAGTAGATTCAGACCACAGGCGTACGCTGCCAGCAGCAGCCCCACTCGATGGAGAGCGAAGAAATACAACCGGTGCTGACTGTGCCTGCTTTTTTCCTTCCCTTCCCCCTCCAGGCAACCCCTTCATGCCATTTTTCAACCCCAACTTGGCGGCACCTGGCGCCGCCGGCGCCGCTGGGGCCACCCCCGGAGCGACGACAACCACAGACGCGACAGCCCGCTCAGGCGATGCGGCGGCAGCGGGAACCACCCCGGGCGCAACCGGTGCTGCAGCCGGAGGTGCGGATGCGGCTGCGAACCCCTGGGCCAGCCTATTCGGAGCGATGCCGCCACCAGCAGGCATGCCTCAGTTCGGAGCGAATCCATCAGCAGCAGGCATACCCCAGATCACTCCCGAGATGATGCAGCAGGCCATGCAGATGCTGGGTGGCGCCGGTGCTGGCGCTGCAGGAAACCCGTTCATGCCGCAAGCGGCAGCACCAGCCGACACCCGGCCGCCAGAAGAGCGGTACGCCGAACAGCTGCGGCAGCTGAACGACATGGGCTTCTATGATTTTGACCAGAATGTGGCAGCCCTGCGGCGGAGTGGAGGAAGTGTACAAGGCGCCATCCAGCATCTTCTGGGTGATTAAAGGATGTGTGTGTTTGCTAGTTTTTCAATTTTTGCTCATGGGCTTATTTACCTCTGTGATTTTTTTCCCCCTGTTTTTGTTGGCTTGTTCAGCTTGTGATGAGAAGGGGAAACGCAGTCCCTCGATTTCCTTTTTGTTTTGTGCTTTCATCTGCGAAGAGAAGAATGCGCCGTGGCATTCCCTTTTCTGTCCTCATTTTCTACGCTTCTGTTTTGTTCAATCACATCCCCTACAATAGTGCTTGTCCAACATCCTACGGTGGTCTCTTGTCTCTTTGGGTGGGAAACTGAAGTCTCTCTCTCTCTCTCTCTCTTTCTGTTTCTTGCTCTCTTCGGTTTGTCATTCTAGCCGTTGAATGATGCGTGTGGTTATGAATATGGGCTGCTTGGGTGGATTATGATGATGATGAGAACATGGTAGTCAGGAAAGCCTTGGATGACGAGGAATTGAAAGAAGAATTAATCAGAGAAAAAGAAGAACGAAAAACAAAATACAAAAGAAAAGAAAAGAACTCAAGAACCAAGGGCGAAAACCGGACAGGAAGGCACCTATTTTATACGTCTTACAATATCTCATAGCCGATGCTCTTGATCCATGTACATGTATACCAGATAGTTGGAAAGAAAGCACATTCTTAAGACGAAGAAAATACCAGGGTTTCAAACATGGCCCATCCATCACCAACAATACGCTTGCGGCACTACAACTGCGCAGTACGTTGTCTGTTGTGTACGTAGTAACTAGTTAGTTAGCTACTATGTAGTATGTTCTGGGCCCAAAACTGATCAGAGCTGTAATAGTTATCAAGTAAAATGCGGGGCAGCTTCCAGAAGCGTGGACCGCCTAACTTACTTGAGCCTCACCACTTCACTTCGACCGCCAGCCTTTTAACAACAGCACAGAAAACAGCAATCGGCGACACCACAGCACAGCGCCATGCTGCTGCAACGGATTCTTATTAGACGTGGGACACACCATTTATGATTTTTCGAAGCCTGTGAGTCTGGCCCGTTGGCCATGAGCAGAGCGCAACCGAGTGTTTTAGTTTTGATTTTTTTTTTTTATTCAACTCTTTCTCTTTTTTTTTTCTTTTCACTTCTTTCCCTCTCTTCCCCTCCTAAACCACCCTCAGCATGCCCATCCACGGCATCTTTTATGCGCGCTTCCTGCCGCAGCTGGGTAAGTGATGGCCAGACTTCTGCGTACCAATCGTATTCTGACTCCTGCCACCCTCCCAAGGCACCAAGATCGTTGCCCAGAGCCCGCCTGGCTGCATTGTCCCCGTCGCCGTCGCTGACGAGAGCGACGACGAGGACCCCTACTACAGCCACCGCCGTCCTCAGCAGCAGCAGCAGCATCCGCACCAGCATCCCAACACGCTGTCGTCGTCGTCGTCGCAGCTGCATAGGAGCGCCTCGTCGGCGCTGGTGTCGGCAGCCGCCGCGACAGGCGCCAGCACGACCTCGCTGGCCACGGGCAGCAGCACAGCCGGCACGAGCAACAGCCCCGGCCACCACTACCACCATCACCACGGAGGCGGAGGAGGAGCGGCAGGGGGAGCAGCAGCAGCCGCCCCATCCAAGTCGTCGCCGTCGTCGTCGTCCGTGCCGCCCCGCGGGAAGCCCCTGTTCGACTTTGACGTCATGCAGGAGTATGTCATCCCGCGTGCCGCGTTTTTCAACCGCTACTTTGCCGCCCGCGAGCCGGGCGGGCGGTATGCGGTCCTGGGCCTGCCCGTGGCCATCCGCGACAGCAAGTACCACCGCAACGAGTTCATCTTCAACTTTGGCATCGTGGTCGACGCCGACGCGGACCAGGGGCCGTACGAGCGCGTGGTGCGGCGGCTGGCGTCGACCTTTGCCGAGATGGAGAAGCAGAACGAGTACCTGAGCCAGGAGGAGCAGAAGGGGGGTGGTGGTGGAGGAGGAGGAGGAGGAGGAGGAGGGGGAGTCGCCGGAGGCGAACACGGCAGCAGCAGCATGGGGAACAACAACATCGAAGCGTTTCTGGACCGGAGACGGCTGGCGGCCACGGGCAGCCACCACCCGTCGCAGCCGCTGCGGAACAGCAGCAGCAACAAGATGACGACGACGACATCGACGACAGCCTTGTCGACAGCGATGGCCACCGCAGCAGCCGCTGGCCACAGTCCGTACCATCGACGGTCCATCCAGGGTCTGTTGGAGATTATCAAGGAGGATCTGAATCTGTACGGCGAGTGCATGATTCCCGTGGGTGCGTGATGTCCCTCGTGATGTGAAAAGAAAGAAAAAGAAAAGAAAAAAAGAAAGAAAAAAAGAAAGATAGAAAAAAAAAACTGACATCCCCCAGACGACGCCAACACGATCAATATGAAACTGTTCCCCCAGCATCCCGACCCGCCGCCCGTCGAGGGCTGGCACGTGCCCGTGCCCAAGATGCGCCTCGCCGACGCCGTCGACCCGTCGTGGGACCTGACGCTCCAGCGCGTCATTGCCCACATTGACGGCGTCTCGGACGTGCGCCGCATCGCCTTCGAGGCCGACGTCTCGCTGGAGCTGTGCCGCGCGGCCCTGCGCCACCTGCTGTACTACGACACGGTGCTGATGCTGGACATGTTCTTCTTCGGCTCGTGCTACGCGCCGCGGCCGGGCATCCACGACTTTGTGGCCAACGTCGGCGGCATCGTGGACGAGTGTGCGCGGTATGTGTGTCTGGGCCACCACTACCCGTACCGGTACCAGAACTACGACGCTCCGCATGCCGGAGGAGGAGGAGGAGGAGGAGGGGGTGGTGGTGGGAGCAGCGGATACCACCACAATGGTCTGGGCAGCTACGAGGAGAGCATCGGCTTGGGGAGCGTCCGCACCATCCGCGAACTTCCGCACCCCTACCACCACCACCACCACCACCATCACGGAGACCATGCCGAACATGGCCGCACGCAGGGGCACAGCAACAGCAACAGCAACAGCAACAACAACAACAACGGCAGCAGCAGCAGCACCAACACTACGACGGCCGGCACCGCCACGCATGGACACCACGCCCACGCGCGGTCGCATTCCCCGCAGCGGCCGCCGCGCATCAGCAACTTTGACCTCATCCGGCTCATGGCCAGCTTCTGTGCCGGCCGGACCGTGACCGAGTGGCTCAAGGGCCACGCGGACGCCGGGTTTGACGTGCTGCGGTATGTGGACGTGCGGCGGCTGGTGCAGTTTGGCGTCATCAAGGGGTGTCTGTACCGGGTGCACAAGTACGTGGTGTCGAAGCAGTACCTGGCGTCGCTGGTGACGGGGCAGTCGCGGCCCGATCCCTCCCTGTCCGATCCGCTGCAGAAATACACCGACGGCAACCACCACTTGGACCAGATCATCACCGAGCAGAACCTGACCGAGGTCGAGATCATGGAGAAGCTCAAGCGGCTGCCGCTGTCGCCGGGCGACCTCAAGGTCTTGTACCGGTAAAAGGCTCCTTTCTTTTGATCAGCATGCGTTTTGGGGGGTTTTTTGGGGGGTTTTTTGGGGGTTTTTTTTTTTTTTTTTTTTAAATCTTGGTCGATGGCAAGGTCCATGACAAGGTCCATGACAGGGTCGATGGCGATTTATGGCGTGGTTCCAACTTGGTTCTTTTCTTATATGGTATTCGTATATGAAATATATGATGTACATGATGCAAGCCGGATGTCTCTTTTTTTTTTTCTATTGATTTCGTACAAAATAAAGGACGCTTTTTCCCCCTAGTAATACAACAAAGAGCGGTGTCTATACCTTTTTTTTTTTTCTTTCTTCTCCCCTTCTCATCACCTTCCTGAATCCTCGTTCTTCTTGGGGGACTGTTCGGCTTTCTTCTTGTGCAGTGCTTCCTCGATCATCTTCTCCAAATTTTTGCGCGTGCTCGACGGCTTTTCGGGGAACACCAGTTCGGGGAACGCCGGTACGCTGCCGCCGGGCTTGTCCTCCTTCCATCCCAACTCGTTCTTGCTGTTGACCTGGCTCTTGGCCCAGTCCTCCTCCGCCTCGAGGCCTTCCTCGATCCTCCTGAGGTGCTCCCGCAGCCGGCGCGCCTTGCCCGTGAACGGCTGGCCCGGGTACGTCTGGCCCGAGGCCGCATACTCCTCGTCGCTCACAATCTCAATCACCCGCACCGTGTGCTTGCCCTTGCGCAGCACCATGTACCGGTCGTCGATGATAAAGTTCTTGGTGTCCTCGGGGAACCACAGCGACACGGGCGTAAAGTCCACCTGCGTCATCAGCATGCCCTTGTTGATGGCCGCCTTCTGGCCCGGCGACGCGCCCACGTACGCGCCCTTTTGCACCGCCAGCCGGTTGCCCTCCGCCACGCTCTGGCTCAGCCCGGCCGCGTACAGGATCCGCGCCACCTTGCCTTCATTGAACAGCGCCCGCGGCAGCTGCACGTCCACCCGCGGCGCGTTGTTCAGCGTCACCGGCACGGGGCCCTTGGCCTGGCCCGCCTTCTCGTCCAGCAGCATCTCCTTGGCGTCGGCCGGCTCGTCCTCGATCACGGCGGTCATGGCCGCGCTGTCGCTCATCACCGCGTACGCGGCCGTCTCCGCGTCTCCGTCGCCGGCAAGAGACTCGCCCCCGCCGGACTTGTCGTACATGGCGCGGTGCTGATTGCGCGCCGCGTGGGCCTCCTGCATGCCGTGCACCAGGACCGACACCTCGAAGGCGAGGGTGTGCTGGGCGATGCGCTTGGACGGGTCGGCGTTGTGCTCGGCCATGATCTGGGCGATCTGGTCGAGCGGAATGAACGTGAACAGACGCAGCAGGTTCTCGACGTCGGCGTCGGGCCGGCGCATAAAGTAGCCGTAAAAGTCGAAGACGGGGGTCTGGAAGCGGTCGAGCCAGAGGGCATTGCCGGCGCTCTTGCCAAACTTGGCGCCGGAGCTGTCGGTCAGCAGCGGCACGGTGAAGCCGACGGGGTTGTCCAGGGGCCCCTCGGGCAGCTTCTTGGCCGGGTCGGGCTCGGAGGCGCGGATGATGCGGAAGGCGTCCATGCCGGTGACAATGTTGCCGTACTGGTCGGAGCCGCCGATCTGCATCTGGATGCCCTGCACGGTGAACAGGTGGAACCAGTCCCAGGCCTGCATGAGCGGGTAGCTGAACTCGGCAAACGACATGCCGTCGCCCTCCTGCATCTTGCGCCGCACCGTGTCGCGCGACAGCATGGTGCCGATGCGCAGGCCGGCGCCCAGCCGCTTGAGCACCTCGATCATCGGCAGCTTGTTCCACCAGTGGCCGTTCTGCAGCACGCCGCGCCGCCACGCCCAGTTCTTCTCGTAGCCGAAGCGCCGCGCCTGGATCTCCACGTTGACCCACAGCTTCTTGACCTGGTAGTGCAGCTTGACGAGGTTCATGGCCACGTCCGACGACCGCATCTCCGTGCGGCTCGTCAGCCGGCCCGTCGGGTCGCCAATCTTGCCCGTGGCGCCGCCGAGCAGCGTGACCGACCGGTAGCCGTGGATGTACATCCAGAACAGCGGCATCAGCGGCAGCAGGTGGCCCACGTGCAGCGATGGCGCCGTCGGGTCGATGCCGACGTACGCGCCTATGCGTTTCTCGATCAGCAGTCTCCGGATCTCCTCGCGGGTTCTGTTCGAAAACACTTTTGTCAGATTCAGACCAAAAAAAACAAGAAAAGAAACAGAAACCCTCCCCTCCCACAAAAAACCTACCCTGCTACATCCTTCACGTAGCCTCGCTCCTCAAACACATCCCACATGGACTTGGCCTCGCCTGCCTTGATCCGGAGGGCTTTCTCTTTCCACTCGTCGTCGGCCGCCTGGATCTTGGCCGTGTACTTGGGGCCGTACTTGGCATGGACCTTGCCCGACATGTCCCGCCGCTGGGGCTGTCGGAGCAGCTGCCACGCGCATTGCCGGCAGACCTGCGTCCTGGGCGCAGGCCACCGCTTGCCGGCCGCAGACAGCATGGCGCCGCGGAAGGGAGAGCGAACGGAGAAAAAAAGTCGGCCAGTTGAAACGATCGTGTTCAATTGGACATTCTCAATGTGCTTCCTTTGGCCGCGATGGGAGGTGGTGTGCGGGTGCGAATCGCGTGTTCCAGGGTGCACTCTTGATTTTCGCGATACCAACCAACAAGCAGCTCTTTTCAGGCAGGGTCTTGAGCTCGAAACTTTTTTTTCTTCTCATCAATCCCTGTTATCGGGACCGCTAGTAAGCGGTCGCGGCCTTTCATTGGCTGGTGTGCTTTACATAATACCAAGCCTTCTTCCATTCTCGGCCACTCGTTGTTCCAGCCCCGGACCGAATCTGCCGACCCCGCTAGCCAATCAAGCATATGCAAATTCTCATCCTCGGGCTAACCTTGGCTACGGCTCCCGGCTTCTTCCCCCAAAGGGCGTCATTGTGTGTGTTTCTGTGTGTGTGTGTGCGCCAAAGTCTCCACGACGGTTTTTTTGCCCCGGCTGCTGCTGAGTGTTGCTCTCTCCCCTTCACCTCCGACGAACAGCCACTTCACAATTGAACGACGACCACCACTCCCTCTTGCGCTTCTCGACGAATACGTGCTCGTCTTCAACGACTAACACCACACGCACTCCATCCTCGGCTATGGCTTCAATTGCTCGTTCGGCTCTGCTGCGGCAGACGGCCGCCTTGTCGGCTCCGGCCTCTCGCTTCTCGACGGCCGCTGCGGTCCGGACAGCCGCCACCAGCCCTTCCATGCTCATGCGCCAGCAGCAGACACAGCTCGTCCAGAATGCGTCGCGGATAGCAGCCTTCCATGCCTCGAGCCGACGGAATCTCCTGCCACCCGGCCCACGTGCGTGACCGATCCCTTGCCCTCTGGTGATTGAGCAGATTGGGCGACGAGGTGTTTTACAAGGTCGAACTGTTCTCATTTGCTAACTGTCATTCTCTTTTGCAGAGGTCGTCCACGGAACCGGTATGTGCCACAAAGCCCAAAGAGCGCTGAATTTCTGCTTTTGACGCTGGGGAGGGTTTTTTTATTCTTTTTTTTTATTCTTTTTTTTTTCTTGGCTCGCGACATTTCGCGAATATCTTCTCCATAGCATATCGAGAGAGCTCCGTTTCCTTCTGTTTCACCTGTACTGACCCGCAAACTCAGTCAACGATGCCGCTCCTCGTCCGCACGCTGACCCCAGCCACGGCTCCTACCACTGGACCTTTGAGCGCCTCCTCGCCGCCGGCCTCGTTCCCCTCTCCCTTGCGCCCTTTGCTGCCGGCGCGCTGAACCCGACCACCGACGCCATTCTGGCCTCCACGATCCTGCTCCACGCCCACCTCAGCTTCTCGACCATCGTTGTCGACTATGTTCCCACCGGCCGCTACCCCAAGTCCCGCAAGGTCGTGACCTGGACCCTGAACCTGGCCACCGCCCTGGTCGGCCTGGGTCTGTACGAGTTCGAGACGAACGATGTCGGCCTGACCGAACTGGTGAGCAGGCTCTGGAAGGCATAAATGGGGGATTGGGAGAGAGAGAGAGAGAGAGAGAGAGGGTGTGTCAAGACAGAGAGAGAAGATGTGTATGGGGAATGGAAAGATGGGAATCAGGAACGGAAAAGGGGGAAAAAAACCATGGGAACCAAATTGAAAACACATCACAGCCGGCCCCAAGACGGACAACGACACACATTCGTCCTATCAACTCGCAGGGTTTCTGTTTTCTCCTCCCTTCTTTTTCAATCGGCATCCTCGGAACTCCTACCGTGAGGGCGGATGTTTGTTCAGAAGAGGGGAGGAAGACATCCTCGTCATGCCCCGAACCGGTTTACCCCCCCTTTTTTTTTTTTTGTTCAATCTCGATGTTGGGCCGGTGTCCTCGGGCGTGTGTCACGGTATCAAAGGTTGTATACGTGTGAGTGTTTATTCATTGTTACATATAGCAGCTGTCTGGGATTTTCAGCAACCCAATTTTTTTATTTTATTTTGGAAGAATCAAATTCAACAAATTTTTTTTATACTTTTTGAAACTTGTCTGGCATGGTTTCGGAGTTCCGACTCTTCCGTTCTGCCATCCCTCATCTCGTCTACTCGTTTAATGATGATCGCCACTGGATCTGTCACCGATGCGATACGGGTGAGCTATCTGTGCTCCGGTGAGCGGCCCGAGAATGAGAGCAGCACTGTTCTCTCTCAAGGTGAAGAATACGAAACAAGGACCCAAGAGCAATGGCGTCTGTTTGGTAGCGACAAGGCTCCCAACCCGAGTGGAGTCGGGCTTGACTCCCGTTTGCAAAAAAGACTGGTCGATCATGGTGATATGGCAAGATGAGCTGCTGTGCATACGTATACACGTATCTCAGCCAACCTCTCTCTCTACCCCAGATCGACACTTGTGAGTCTGATGAGGCATTTTGATTACAACCAGCCCCAAAAAACGACCAGGAAACCGCTACTCTAGCATTCGTGGTGGGCCGAAGGATTTGGTTCTCGGGCCCTTTGGCCAGGGCGCTCGTTTCCCTCTTTGCTGCCTGGCGTTATCTTTTTTTTTTTTTCAAATTTGTTGTTGCAACTTGCATCTTCATGGGACAGCCAGTCGGACAGGCGGCTTCGCTATCTTTTCCCTTGTTTTTCCAACGAAACGGTTGTTTCCCCGCTTGCGCTGTATACCTTGCAGGCGTGAGCATCGCAAACCCATAGTTCAGTGGCACTTTCTGATATGAGATATGAAATCACACTGCCCCCCCCCCCAGCCTACCCAACCCACAAGCCTACCCACACAAAGGAAGTGCGACTGCGCGAGAAATGACGACACAGGTGTTTTCAATTTCCGTTCTTTCTCTGTGTGTGTCTCTCTCTCTTTAGCTGTTTTTTTTTTTCATCGCAACTACCTCTTGGCGTCCCTATGGTCCTTCTCGAAAAGCGACCTCTCCAAGATAAAAACGCTGCAGGATCTCCTGCATGTTGGTTCCTCCTTTGGGACGGGCATCCATGGCAGCGGTGCAGCCCACGCGGAGCCCACGCGATGCCCACGCAGAAGCCCACGGGAGCATGTCCTATGTATGAGATAACTGGCTGTTGGACAATGGCATGAGCAAGGATTCCAATGCAACCGGGATTCCCAAACAAACGTCCATAGCTGCTAGTTATGGACAGACCGCCCGACGTTCTTGTCGCGTTGGTTGGTGTAGTTACTATTAAAGCGCTCTCTTTCCTGTCACCGCCTCGCGCCGAAAGGATGTCGAGGTAGCATTGGTGAGGCAGAGAGCAGGGCAATTAAATCAAGGTGCCTTGGCCCTGTACGTTGTACGGTAGGATTTCTGTGGGGGAGGGTTCATGTGCAGACTCACTATACTACATAGTAGGTAGTTGGTTCAAAGGCAGCCTGGCAGGCCCATTTGGTGCCAAGACAGAAGCCGTTCGGTTCATGTTCCGCGTCGCTTGCGTCGCTTGCTCTCCATCCCATTCTTGTTGCACTTCTCTGTGTTCTGCCTCTTGGGTTCGCGGTTCTAGGTGTCTTGTGTCTTCTGTCCTCTTTGTGAATCCGAACTGGGGCCGGTCACTCACCTGAATCCACGAATGTGTAATACGATCTGCCCGCATTCGGCAAGGCCACACATCAAATAGCTTTCTCGTTCGTGTGTGCGTGCGTGTGTCTTGCCTCCAGCTCGCTGCACGACGCATCTATGCGGTCCTCTCTCTATTTTTGTGCATATATATGTGTGTATACGTTTGCAGACAGGTTGTATTCGCGTTTCTCGTTTTGGTTTCTCGAACAGCCAGGAGTCTCTCCCCGGCGACAAACGTCCTTGTTGGTGACCACAGCGAACAAGTGTGGGTAGCATGCTGAGATCATGAATTGTGGTCAGCAGACACGCCGCTTTGACTTGCTTCTCTTGGGTTTGGTGGCCCATGCTGTCAGATTTCATTTTTGGGGTAGTGCTTCTCCCCAGCGCAAGCGATCAGAAGATTTGGAATCGTGCAAGGGGGGAGAAAATGAGAGAGATACGAGCAGACACAAAGAGATCCAGGCCGGACGAGTCGCATGGGTGGTCCCGATGCGCGTTGTTGTTGGTTGTACGGGCACACCGCAGTTTCCTATGCAGTTGCTCCTGTGCTTGTTTCACTGTCTTGGAACTCGGTTCCCCGGGACTTGACAAGTGTTGGTGGCTTTTCCCCTCTCCACAGCGGCGGTGTCTTGTCTACTCGTACACGGTACTCCCGCCAAGTGGTCTCTTGCATTTGTCAATCAATCCCGGCAAGGCAGGGGTAGGGAGCCCTGTTGTTTCGGGGCAAAGAACTGTGCAGTGACCAACCACGCCGCACTCGTAGCCGTGAACAAAGGAAGGAATGCAAACTACATAGTACACATGCGATGATACCCTCTGTGCCGATCCACGGGGAGGAAACGTTTCGTTTCGGGGAAAAGAAAAGAAAAGCAAAAAAAAGAAAAGAAAAAAAAAAAAAAAAAAAAAAAAAAAAAAAAAAAAAAAAAAAAAAAAAACCGAAAGAGAAAAAGACCGTTTTCAGAAAAACTAGGGGATCTCCGAGAAGCACGGCCCCGAGGCCGCGGACAGGGGAAAGAAAAATGGGAATTTGCCGAGGCCGAAATTTCCTGTACAAAAAAAAAAAGAGGAAAAACTGCCCCAGAACCACGAACCACTGAAAAGCTTGCAGGGAACTTGCCGGAGCCAGCTAGAAAGAGAACCCTTGATCCAGGACCGTGTACGGGGTAAACCGAGCCCGCTGCTATTCCGAGTATGTACGGACGAGTCAGTACTCGTACAAATGTATGAACGGTAGAAGACTGGTCCAGCCCCGGGGCGGCGGCCTTCTACAGGTCCGAAGCACCGACGACAGCGGCGAAGAAAAGGTTACACGGCCGTACGAGTAGAAGTGATGGCGATCGTGAGTCCGAGCCCGAGATCCGGACACCGGTCTCCTGGATGTCTCCATCCACTGTGAGGATGGCCAATTCTTGCGTCAGCCTCCCCCCTTCCCGGTGGGCGTTGCCAGCACACCCATAGAGACGTGCCCGAGAGGTCCTGGTTGGACGGACAGTGAGATATGCATATGCAGGGCCCATTCGAATAGTTCCCGTCTACGCCTGTCCTCCAGGTCGGCGACTGTTGTGCTTGGAAGAACAGCCTGGTGCTGCCACAGAGGCCATTCGACGGGGTAACAAGAAAGAGCATACATTTGGTTGGCCAGCCGACAAAAGTGCCAGCTGACAACCGACAGCTGTTCTTGTCTCTTTCTGGGGGGCGAGCGTACACGGTGTATATCTTGCATGGTGCTGTGGCTTTTTTTTTTTTTTTTTTGGTCTCACACTCTTGGTGCACGTATGTTTTTGCGCAGCAGTGTCAAAGCCAGGGATACGGCTTGCCGCATGCAGATGGAGTGGGAGAGAGAGAGGATTGTGGTAACATTGGCAAAGCATGGGCAATCCTTGAAAAGGAGTTGACGGGAGTTGACAGGAGTTGACAGGAGTTGACGTGAGTTGACAGGAATTGGGCAGAGTTGGCACGGGTTGACAGGAGTAGCAATGCGACGTGGAAGAATACCCTGGTTCTTGGTTCTTTCCGGTTTTTTCTTTTCTTTTCTTTTCTATTCTTGTCTATTCATTGTTCTTTCTTTGTTCCTCAACAGACGGACACGAACAGGCTGAGACACAAAGACGAAAAAAGAAAAGGAAAAAAGAAAAGGGAAAAAAAGGGGGTTAAAGAGGAAAGGAAAAAAAAAAGGTCAACTCCAGGTTGCCACGAATCAACCAAAAAGACCGAGAGCACGAATCAACGGGAAATTCCAGCAAGTCAAGATACGATATGCCACAATAGGGTCTGCCCATTCCTGCTGCACCAGCCCACGGCATCCTCCATGTCCACCATCCCTCCACCACGGTCGCTGCAACCCAGAGGAGGGGAACCAACGGACCAGGTTATTAGAGAAGGACCCCGTTTGTGTCTGGTTCGTTTAGTGATCAGTTCCCTAACGTATCACACCGCATATCCTCTGCCGTGGGTCAGGCAGCCAGAAAGGGGAGGGGGGGGTGTGGGAGGGTGCCAAGTGGCTGGGCAGTGTGCAGTTCGTCTGTTTGTGGGAGCGGTGGTGGATGGTGGATGATGGCCTTTTCCGTCCACTCCTTCTCTCTTTCGCACTCCTCCTCGCTTTCTCACCCACCCACACCTAACCGTATTCTCCTCTATCTTTGGTGTCAGTTGGGGTCTTTTCGCCCCCACCCCCCCCCTCTTTCTTGGGTTATTTTGCTCTGCTTTTGTCTTTTTTTTTCGATTTACAACTAACTAACTTTTCTTTTGGGTTCGGGGAACGAGAACGAGGCCTCACTACTGGACTGAGCGTGCAGGACAAGAAGTGGGATCTTAGGACAACCACCCGAGGCTATCGCACCCGAGGCTATCGTGCCGCTTTTTCGGAGCGTAGGAATCGCGCCTGTTCGTCTGCTCATCTGCTGCCGTGCGGTCTTTTTTTGTCTCTCTCTCTCTCTCTCTCCAGCGAAGCCACACACCTGCCGATTGCTCTTTGGGAGAGCACGCCATAGGTTCGGTACTGGCTAGTGAGGTAGGATAGATGCGGACATAGAGCCTTAAATGGAGAGAGCTTTTCTCCTTTCGTTACATGGCTCATCGTATATGTGTGTGCAGGTGGCGCGGTTGACGCGACAGTTTCCCTCGATGGTCCCATGCTTGCTTGCGGCGGCCTTTCCGGGGCCTTTTTTTAGTACGATGTATTCGTTGGGGACATTCCCTTGTTTCCTCTTCAACCCAATGCGCTGGCTCCCCCAGGGTCCAGGGCCTTCCTACTCGTAGCTGATCCTGGGTAGTCGGCACTCGGTTTCAAGAGTGGTTGCGCTACTGCACGACAACACACCAGGGGCGGGGCCGCCAAAACAGAAGAAGAAGGGTAAAAGGAAAAGTAGAAAGGGAAAAATGAAAAAAAGATAACGAGCGTTTGCCCACGCCGTCGTGTCGGGCCTTCTCTTGCAGCGTTCCATGTACCGTGCGTCTGGTTATGTAGTTGCCATCGTAGTTGCTCTTGTGGTCCCAAAGAGGCATCCAACACGTAAAGAAGTTGGTTACAGGGTGGAACCCGCAGCCAACATGCTTTCGTCTTAATCGCTGTCTCGGTACACTACTGCTGCGTGGTGGCACATGGTAACTAGGACACAAAAGGGATGTTGCCAGCAAGTGTGTGGTGATCTGTAGGCCAGGCCGACAGTGCTGGCCGCAAGCAAGGTGGAAGATGTCTGCATTGGCTGTCTGCATGGTCTTGCATGCGTGGATGGAGGGGGGGGGGGGGGGGGGGGGGGGGTATGCATCGTACTTTGAAGATGCCCGTTCCACGGATTACACCGTACTCCTGCTGTCTCTTGTTTCGGGGGGAGGGGTTTGACTTTTTTGGTTTTGTGGTTTTGTATTTGTTCTTTTTATTCGACCGGCGGCCTCGGCAGACCAAAACCACGGACGCCGTCGACAACCCAAACGGTTCAGACATTGGGGCTTCAGAACAAAGAAGAACAGGGCAGCCGGGTAAGACGGCCCACCCGTAAGACAGAACCGACAAAGCCAAGATCTTGAGAAGAGAGCCCCCCCGACAACCTGACGATCGAGGCCGATCAACGGGGCCCCGGACAAAGAAGATGATCGCCAGAAAGAAAAGGGAAATAGAGAAAATGGACAGCACACAAGAAAAGAACCCGACGTTCCATGGCCGGTTGAAGAATACCGACCAGCCCAGCCCAGGCCCACCACACCAAAACTAAGCCAGAAAAGAGAAGATGGAGGTGAAGAAGAAAAGAAGAAAAGGAAAGAGCTAGGCGGGGCGAGACCGGACTGACACGCATGACCCAGACAGCCGGCACCGTCGTTTCTGCAAGTCTTGTACATAGTAACGATGTCGGCGTCCTGGGCTGGCTTGGTCCGTGAAGGAGGCTCTTCGTCTTTTGGGGGGGGGGGGCTTTTCTCTGAATTTTCTCTCTTCTTTTTTTTTTTTAGGTTGTACCCGGCCTTCGGTTCCAGTGCCACTTATACCAGTGTGGGTCGCCCTTTCGGTTTATGGGGGGGTGCCCTTTCCCTTCTCGACCCATATTTGCTCCTTCCATTAATACGTCAAGTTGTGCCACCCGCTCCTTCCCACTCTTTCCCATTTCCTTCTTACCATACTGTCGGGATTCTCTCCTTCCCTCCGCGTGTTTGCTGCGAGTACTTTGCTCGATTGTGCGAGCAGTGTATACAAAGGCCGCCTTGCCTGCCCCTACCCACCGACACGGTTGCGGAGGTCTTTTTAATTTCTTTTTTCCGGCTTTCCTCTTTTGCTCTTTGCTGCTTTTGCGTTCCCGCCAAACCAGCATCACCGCCTCTTTTCGATTGCCTTGCCTTGGTTGCTTTCTTGGAATAGACAGACAGCGGCGCTTCCTTCTTCTTCTTCTTCTTCTTCTTCTTCTTTTTTTCTGTTTCTTTTTTCTTTTCTTGTTTTCTTTCCTTCCAAAAAGGACACTCACTACCTCTGGAAAAAAAAAACCTCACACATGTTTACTTTTCCCCGTCCTTGCCACCCATCATCCACTCCTCCCCCCCCTCGAATGATGGCCTCCTCGTCGTCTGAATCCGGCACTGTGAGCACACAAGACACAGAGTACTCCGTCTCCGACAAAGACATGGAGTTTGACCCCATCGCCGACTGGGACGGCCTCAGTCTGCCGCCCGGCAACAGCGGCGTCTGGGACCACGTGTACGAGAACGGCCGCCGTTACCACCTGTACGAGTATGGCCGCTATCCGATCCCCAACGACGACCCGGAGCAGCAGCGAGAGGACATGAAGCATGCCATGATGATGGAGCTGACCGTATGTTTTCGGTATTCCCGCCCCACCACTAAACTTGCAAGATATGTCCCACTGACACGGACACAGAACGGAAAACTGTACCTGGCCCCGATTGGAGACCACCCAAGAAAGGTCATTGACATTGGCACTGGCACCGGCATCTGGGCTATTGAGAGTATGGTTTAGCCGGGTTTCCTTTGTTTTGTCGTCATCTCGTCCGTGCGAACATTTGGCTTGTCCGCACATTCACAGACCAACTTGACTGACACCAATCTTTCAGTGGGCGACAAGTTCCCCAATGCACAGGTCCTCGGCACCGACCTGTCCCCCATCCAGCCCGAATGGATTCCGGAGAACGTCCGTTTCATGATTGACGACTGCGAGGCCGAGTGGGTGAACGGCTCTGACTGGGACTTTGCCCATTTCCGCCAGATGGCCGGGCTCATCACCGACCCCGACCAAGTCATCAAGACAACCTTTGAGTGAGTGCGATGATGTCTTTGATTTTACTGTCTCCTTAAATGCATTGACGCCTTTGATTCTGTTGTTCTCATTGGTGTCTTTGATTCTGTTGTTCCCTTTGTATCATGCCGTCTCTCTCCTTTTTTTTTTGTTGTCATCTCTTCTTTGGTCTCTTTTAACACCTTCTCTAGTCACCTCAAACCCGGCGGCTGGATCGAGTTCCAGGAACTCCACGTCAACGCCCAATGTGACGACGGCACCATGAAGGAAGACGACCCTGTCGCCCAGATCTATGACCTCTACCGCCAGGCGTTCGATCTCTACGGCATGAACCCAGACAAGATCCGTGCCCTCCGCGGACCTCTCGCACGCGCCGGCTTCACCAACATCCAGCTCGTCAAGAAAAAGGTCCCTCTGGGCCCCTGGCACAAGGACAACCCGACCAAGCGCCTGATCGGCCAGTACCTCAAGTCCGCCGTCCTCGACGCCGTCCCGTCCGCCATGGCGCGGCCCCTGGCCAACCTGGGCCTGAACCCCATCGAGCAGGAAGTCTGGATGGCCAAGATCAAGCGGAGCCTCAACGACAACTCGATCCACCGCTACTTTTACTTTTACTTTTGGTACGCCCAGAAGCCTCTCCGGTAAAAATAAGGGGGGAGAAGCCACGGTCAATTTTAGGGGAGGGTGTCAAGGGAGGGTGGTTTCCCATCCGGATTCACCAGAGAGGATAACGAGCCGGGTTCGAGACGATGAAACGACACATGCCCGAATATCCAGTGCCAAACAAACGCACGATAAAAGACGAGTCGAAACGACCTCAGCAACGCGCGAAAAAAGGGGGTGGACAGCTCGAGGATCCGCAAGGCCGGCTTTATCGAAGAGCCCTGAATGAGATGACCATTCTCTTTCACTGATTGGCTGCCTCGTCTGGGAGAAAAGATAAAGGCACTGTCATCCTAGCACACGCCGGTGGGACACCGTCGGGACATTGTTTGGACATCGTCTGGACACCGCCTCTCCGGCAACGCCACCCCCCCTGACACCGTTCCCACAGCGGACCGTCCGCGGAACCACGGAAAAGCGCCGGCTCAAGAGCGATGGACTGACCGCTAGTCGAAAGACGAACACTTGCTTGCGTCTAAATCTTGCCAACGATGGAGCAGGCCACAAGTGAGCAGGCCGTCATACGAGGCGTCAGCAGGGATGACAAACAGCCCAAACACATAGCACAGCGCTCGTTCAAGACAGGCGTTGTTTGTGATTTGTGAACAGCGGAGCAGCAGAGCAGCAGCAGCAACAACGGGAATTGCTCCCCTCCTTTATCTAGTAGAAGACATGGCCTCTTGTGTTTGGAACAAGAGTTGCTGAGTGATGGATGATACCCAGGGAAATGACACACACAGACACGCTTTATTTCAGAGATAGAATTTACAAAACGGGGCAAGCCTGGCTGAGACCATTTATAAACTATACTACACAACACACGTCTTTCCTTTTTTGCATCGAAGATAGATCCATGTTGTTACCGAAAAAAGAAGAAGCTCACGACAAAGCCCACGATACAAAGAAACCGTACTATGTCCAGTTCAAACGATGGTTCATTAGAAAACTACCTTCCCAACTGATGAATGTCGTGCCAATACAGTGCCCTCCCCCCAAAGTCAAAGTGAGTAAACAAAGTCGGCAGTGAGAGAGATAGATCCTCCAAAAAGGTGTAAAGCAGAAAGCCGAAAGCAGAAACGAAAAAGGTAACGCCCAAACAGTGCCCTCCCAAGAAAACAGTACGCTGTCCAAAATATAATAAAAAAAATAAAAAATAAAAACTCATTCCCAGGATGTTGTTCTATCGTTTGGTGTCTTGTTGTGCCTCTCTTTTCATGCTTGTCCAAAGTGATTGTTTCCCAAAATGAGTATGCCGATTCGTTGCTTTCCCCTCCCCTCCCTTCCTCTCCCCTCATCTTCTGTCTTCGCCTCTCCTCTTCTCAAAACCTTTCACCCATCATATCATGCAGGATCCCCTGCAGAATCGGCTTGCCCTTGAGCAGTGCCCCTTCGCCCATCCGCACACGCTTCAGAGGTTGTCGGTTTTCTTTGCCACCCGCGACTGCCAACGACCGTGATGTTGTTGTCTTCCGCACAGGCGAGGAGCGCGTAGCTGCCCCTCCCCCCTGGTTCGCGTCTCGTGGGGCCATCGCTGGCGCCGTCGCTGTCGCCGTCGCCGCCACTACCCGCTGCTGCCTCTTCCGGCTGGGCGACAATGTTGTTGCGGCGGCTCCTACGCCCGTGCCGCCGCCGCCGCCGCCGCCGCCACCCGACAGGGCTACCGCCTGGGTCGACGGGATGTCGTCAAACACATGGTTCTCCAGCGCATCGCTCGGCAGGTCGTAGATCCACGACCGGTCCTCCATGAGACGGATAAAACGTGCGAGCATCTCCTCGCCCGTGCTGGTGACATCGCCGCTGAACCCGATGGCGTTGCTGTAACGGACCGAGTCTTCTCCGGTCGTATGGCCATTGTTGCTATTGTTGTTGTTGTTATTGTTGTTATTGTTGTTGTTGCTGTTGCTGTTTCCCTTGAGCGTGCTGCGGCTGCCGACCACAAGGAGCTTCGTCTTGGCCCGCGTAAAGGCCACATTGATGCGCCGCCAGTCCTTGAGCAGGTCGCCAATGCTGCAAGCCTCGTTGCTGCGCACCAGCGACAGCACCACCACCTCCTTGTCGCGCCCTTGGAACCGGTCGGCCGTGTGCATCTCAATCGTGCTCGAGGCCGTGATGCCGCGCAGCTGGTGCTTGAGCAGCGACAACTGTGAGCGGTAGTGCGTCATGACGCCGATCTCCGACGCCGGCACCCCCACCGTCAGCAGCGACTCGACCAGCTGGGACACCACGCGCGCCTCGCACGGGTTGACAATGCGGTTGCCCTTGGCCTCTTCGCGGCTGCCGGGGAGCGTGTCCGTGTTGACAAAGGCCACGCGCGTCTCGGGTCGCAGCAGGTCCTGCAGCCAGCAAGACGTTCCGGTTCCGTTGACAGCACCTTTCCCTGGGCAAATGGACCGCGGCGTCAACCGGGCCGTCGACGATGTCGTGTGGTGATGGCGCTGCAGCGCTGCCATGTTGGGGACAGCAAGGCTGTGGAACCGCAGGGCCTCCGTGCCGCACTTGAGCCGGCCATTGTAGATAAGCGTGTTGCTCAGCGTCATAATGTCTTCGCACATGCGGTACTGGTGCTCCAGGTTCACGACCGAGTCGGGATGCGTGTCCGAGAGCAGCTTGAACAGAGACACGTCCAGTCCGCCCGCCCGAGCCTCTTCGTTCTGGACCAGCGGCGGCAGCTGGTTGTGGTCGCCCACGAGAACAAACGTCCGCGCCATGCGGATGGGGCCCAGGCAGATGGGCAGCGTGATCTGGCTGGCCTCGTCGACAATGCAGTAGTCAAAGGTGCGTTCGTTGAACACGGGGTGGCTGATGCCCAGACATGTCGTGGCCACCACGGGCGTGTCGTGCCAGGCCTGGCGGATCGCTTCGAAGCTCGGCTGCGGTTCACCCGCCAGAATGGCAAATTCGCGCACCTCGGGATGCACCTTGGCCGGTGCGCCGAGTCGCAGGATGGGCACGCTGGAGGTGCGGAGCTTCAGCAGAATGTTGTCCACGGCGGTGTGGGTGTAGGAGGTGAGCAGCACGCTCTTGCCCTTGCGCACCAGCGCGCTGATGATGTGGGCAATGGTTGTCGTCTTGCCCGTGCCGGGCATGCCCAGAACGAGGGCATAGTCTTGAGCGCTCATAACTTTCTCAATGGCCTTCTTCTGGTCGACGTTGAGGCTCTCCGAGGCATCCTCGATGGTGTACTGCGTCGAAACAGACCTGAACCGCGGCGGCACGAGATCGACGACAAGCTTCCGTATCTCGTGCGCGCCGACCTGCGCGCCAGCCATGACCTGCACCAGGTTGTTCCGGACCACTGCCATGCCATTGCTGAACTCGTCCTTGTCCAGACGGTAGCGCACCGTCGGCAGGTCTGTCTGTGTCGGGACGTCAATGGTCTTTTGGCTTCGGGCCGGTGTGGCCTCCATAATGCCCGCAAACACCTGGTTGGTCTTCTCGTCAAAGCCGTGCTGCCGGATGCGCGCGTTGTGGAGCCGACGGTCGACAGCAACCCCGATTCGCTGCTTGCGGACCGACGTCACATATCCGAGCGCCAGGGCAAAGTGGCCCTGCTCGTCCGACACAACGATGGGCTCGCCAACGGACAGCTGCGAATCCACAAAGGAGAACCCAGCCGCAGGCGTCTCTTTGATGAAGGTGTAGTGGAAGCGGTTGATCTTGGGCGTGTTCTTGTCCTCAAAGGCAGAGCCCTCCTCGATGATGACGTTGCCAAAGCAGCGGCCAAGCTTTTCACGCTCTGCGCTGACCATGGTCCAGAGCTCTCTCCGGAGCCTGTGGCTTTCCTTCTCCTCCTTTGTCAACAGGTCCTCCCACTTGAGAAAGAACTCCTTGTGCCTCGGCGTCAGATGCTTGACCACCTCGTCAAACTTGTCGCCCATGCCACTGGTCTCTCCATCGCCGTCGTCGGCGAGCTTGTGGTAGATGAAGCACGAGGCTTGTGCGTAGCATCTGCCGCACACATTCTTGCTCCTCTTCATGGGCGGCAGCTGCACGCTGCGCTCGCGGATGTAGCAGGCAAGTGCGTTGCGCTGCATAATCATGTGTCGGAGTTCGTGGCGAATGGTCGGGATGCGGAGCATCTGCGAGTTCTCGGTGTAGTAGAGAATGCCATAGACGATCTCGAGATCGTAGCGGTCGGACAGGAGCAGGTTGTAGAGCACCGTCTGGGCTTGGTGGTTGGCGCTGGCATTGCGGCCGGTTTTCAGCTCGAAGGGAACAGTCAACGTGCGACTGTCCTGTCCAGACTCCATGGTGACCTGGACAGTGGCATCGATGTTTCCCTTGAGACCGTACATGGGCGACCAGACGTGCTCCTCGACGTCCAGCAGTTTGCTGACACAGGCCTTCACCTTTTCGCCGTTTCGCCCCTGAACAACAGCATCGGGCTAGAAGCCAAACAAACACAGCAACGTTAGATACAAGCTCCCACGCACACATTCGGGGCCACGACGTTGGCATACCTTTGGCTTGGTCGTGATGAACAGTTCGGCCCAGTACTGGAGCTCCTTGGTCTTGGACAGCAGATGCTCGCGAGCCTCGTTGGTCTCGACCCGGATTGTATAAAGCTCTTCGAGGTGTTTCTGGACGGCCTTGTCGACAGCGGTGCTAAAGTATGCCCGGGTCCACTGGTTGGCCATGAGAGCATCCTGGAAGATCTCGTGGAGCAGGGTTCCGTAGACAAGAGCCGGTGTCGGGTCGCTGGTGGCCTTGACCCGATCCTGGAGAACGGCACGGCGGGTGCAGCTAAACGAGTCGGCAACGACGGTCGACGACACCAGCTGATCTGGGTGCAGGATCAGCATGTTGTGGTCGTTGTCCACAACGCACATGCCCGACGCATCAAACTCGCCAATGACATGGACAAAGGACTTGATGCTTGCCGACGTCTCGATCCAGTCGCCTCGCAGATGGACGGCCAGAAGGGAGCTCGTTCTCTCTGCCTGCACGACGAGAACCTGGAGAGTGGTTGTGATGTTAGCAGGGACACGCAGGAGTGTGGTGTAGTATCGATATGGGGAGAGGGGGGGCGCGCGGCTTGCCTTTTCTGGACACTCTCTCTGCCGTTCGTCCATGTAAGACGATGCAATCACGTTTGTCACGAGATATCGCTGGATGGCCCTGGGCTTCTGGCTAGACTACAGTTCATGATCTTAGCATTATTATTCCATATTCCCCATATATGCGACTTGTGACTTAGTCTATGTATGGGAGAGCTCATACGTTTAGTGCATTGGCCCATGGCGTGGGATTTCCTACAGCCTGTGTGGCGGCCTTCTCTGCTGCGTCGTAGTCAAAGTCTGCCCCAAAGTCATCGCCGTACATGTCTTCCATGTCGTCCCCAGGCCTGGCGGCAGGGGCAGCTCTGGTGGCTCGAGACGCTTGTGTGGCAGCTCCAGCAGCATTGCCTGACGGATGTATTGCGTCAAGTTCGGCCATGAGATCTTCAGCCGCAGAAAAAATATCGTCGTCCAGGTCGTCGAATTCGTCTGCCCTTGTGTTTTTGCTGTTGCTTGTGGTGTTGGCCTGGTCGTCAGGGGGTTGCTCGGGAGCTTTTGTTCTTGGTATGGCTGCCGGTGGCTCTGTCCGCAGGATCAGTGCTGGTGCAGGCGCTGCCACTGGTTCCGGGTGCGGAGCAAGACTGGCATCGATTTCCGCCAGCATGTCTTCGTCAAAGATGTCGTCGTCGTCGCCGTAGTCCGAGCTGACGTCGATTTGCCGCCCTTGGGCCGCTGGCTGGACCGCTGGCTGGACCGCTGGCTGGACCGCTGGCTGGACCGCTGGATGGACCGCTGGATGGACCGCTGGCTGGACCGCTGGATGGACCGCTGGCTGAATCTCCCCGTGGCCATCGGATCCTCTGGCAGATTCTGTGTCTGGCATGCTTTCGTCTGTCGCGCCGCCGCCTTGCGAATGAGGCGGTTCTGGTACAGCTCGCGGCATAGTGTGAGCCACGTCTGCTTCGCTTGCCTGTAGCTGCCGACGGGAAGGTCTCGGTGCCGGTACTTCTTGGGGCGGATTCGACAGCGGACCGACTGGTCTGTCCGGGGCGAAAATGTCTGTCGGTCGCGCGGATCCGTGCTGCGTCTGCTGCTTGGGTGTGGTTCCGGGCGCTTCTGCGCGGTGTCGTCGTGACGGAGTCTCGGCAGCAGCGTCGCCGCTGTCGACCCTCTGCCGCTTTGGCACTGGCAGGCCGCAGCTCACGGCTCGCCTGAGCGTCGGGTCGCTGCGGGGGGACGGGCCGCCTCTGTGTGAGCTGTGCGGGGTGTGCAGTCTGTCGGGTGCCTGGGGCTCCGAGTCGGACCGCTGGACGGCCGGCGCTGTGCGTTCCACGGCTGTGCGGTGTCGAGACAGCCGATTCCGCGGCGGCGGCGGCGCGGTTCTCAGGGCCTCTTTGAACTTTTGGACGTTGAGAGCGACCTGTTTCGACTTGGAGTTGGAGGGGGAGGAGGGCGGCGAGGAGCTGCGTGCTCGCTTTGAGCCCTGCTTGGGCTGTACGGGCGACGGCATGCGGGCGTTCTCGGGCATCCACGAGATCTGCGCATTGGGCGACATGCCCAGCGACTCGCGGACCTTGGGCGTGTCGGGTGTGCCGGCCAGGTCCTGCCAGGCGAAGCGGGCACGCGGGGTGTCGACATGGATGCTGAGGAACTCTGGCGTGGCCGAGATGGGCGGCGTCGTCTTGTTGGGCTGGGTGCTGGGGGGGTTGTTCTCCTTGTCCGCCTCGTTGTTGGCCGGGTCTGCCGCCGTGTTGGCGTCCTGTGTTGCATTCGGGTCGGCGTAGGCCTGCTGCTCTTTCTGCCCGGCCCCGTGGTTTGTCTGGCTCTTCTGGCTCTTCTGGCTCTTCCTGGTCTCCGAATCAGCTTCGGGATTCGCGTCGGGCGCTGTAGTCGAGAGAGCTGCCCTGGAAGCCGCCATGGGTGCGTCGTTTGCCGGCTCGTCGTCCGTGAGATCAATGGTCACATCGGCTGGCGGACGCTGCCTGCTGCTGCTGTTGCGGTTGCTGTTGCTGTCGTCCTTTTCCGGCCCAACGACTCGTGGAGACCGGTATTGGAATGTCTTGAGCTTGCTCTTCGTGTTCTTGGAGATCTCGACGGGTGGTGGCGGCGGCGGCGGAGGGGGGCGTGGGTATGGAGGAGCACTGTTGTGGCTCTTGGACCGGTTCCATTGCGGCCGGCTCTGGTAACGCTTGGGTCCCTGGGGAGGCGAGAGGGTTGGTTAGCCTTCACGACGGCTGCCTAGAGGGATGCTACTATGTAGGTATATGAAAAGGCTTCCTTGTTTACTCACTCGGCTGTCCTGCTCGGAAAACGACTTCTGGAGAGGCATGCTAGCTCGCTCGCTGGCCATTCATGGTCAGGCAAAAGGGAAAAGAGGAACGAGGTCCGGTCGTCGATGCAGCCAAACCACAGATGCATCATTGGCCCGAGTCAAACGCTGGTGGACCGAATGTTTTTTTGTTGTGCATCGTGCCTGCAATGCCCCATAATTCGTGGGTCGGCGAGCCACAGGGAGGGGAGGAAAGGGCATATTGCCTGTGAACGGACGCGGTAAGACGCGTGTTGCTGGGGAAGGGACGTTGTGTCCCCACAACGCGTTAAGCCACAGGAGCTGACGCCACAGTAGTTACCGTGCCATGCAGGGACCACGCAGTGTCATAACTAGTTAAGTGGTCGGGTGCACTTACTAAGCGCCCAACAACAGTGTGGGAGACGGCTGTCTCGGAGCTTCTGTGGCGCAGTGTGGCGCTAGCTATACACGTTCACCCGCCATGGACTGATCTTCCCCCCCCCCCCCTCCCCACCTTCTGGTTGTTTTCTCGGGCGATCAGGAAAAAGAATTGCAGCTTCATCCGGCAAACACGTGGCCAAGGACTTGCACTTCGCTCTAACAAAGGACAGGCCGTGCTCTCTCGATCGACAACAGCACACGAAGAAAAGACAGGCCCGCAAAGAACTGCCTAGAAACAACCCAGTCTGTCGTGGGACGAAATTTTGGTCTTTTCGTCTGTTTTTCTTCGGACGGCTCGGTTTGGGGAACAGCTTGTCCCACCATGGCCAACAATTCCGACGGCAACAACGGCGGGCCGTCCGACCCCAGGCTGTCGGCCACGCCGCTCAACAGCCTGCACATCAATTACCCCGCGGACCTGATCCGGCTGGCCGACCAGCTGCCGGTGAACTGGTCGCTGCTCCCGCAGCTGCCGTTTTTCGGGCCGTTGCTCGGCATACGCAGCGACTACTACCGGTCCGCGGTGGCCTTGGCCGTGCTGGAATCGCGGTGGCTGGGCCAGCGCTCGCTGACGACGGACGAGGTGCAGGTCATTGCGACCCAGGCGGCCAAGTCGGTGGTGACGCTGGCGTACGAGGCGCCGTGCCTGGCCGGCACGGTGTGGCTCTACGAGAGCCGCGGCCGCGCGGCGTTCCGGTTCCCCTTCTACCAGCCCGACCCGGCGGCCGGATTCGACCCCAACGTGTTCCCGACCAAGAAGACGCCCATCCTGCGCGGCATCAACGCGCGCTTCCAGTGGCACATGACGCGCGCCCTGGCGTATTCCGTCGTCGCGCACGCCGTGCTGGGCGTCCTGTTCCGGTCCTATGCCCTGTCCGTCAAGGGCATCGAGTTCCAAAACGACCCCCGCCTGGCCAACCTGCACCAGTCCATCAGCAAGGCCCAGGCCGAACGCAGGGCCGAGCAGCGCCGCCAGGGCGGTGGGCCCCTGCCGCTGCCGCCGATGCCGCCACTGTCCGACGAGGAGCTGTCCAAGGATCCGTCCGAAAGCACCACCGTCGGCGCAGAGACCTTCTCGTCGTCCTCCTCCTCTTCCTCCTACGACGACAGCACCGGGCAGGAAGCGTCGTCGTCGTCGTCGCCCGTTCAGCAAGGCTCGTTCCGGAGCTACCGGACCGCACCCACCGCCTCCTCCTCCTCCTCCTCCTCTGGTGCTGCTTCACAGTCGGCCGCCGGCACTGCCTCGACTTCGTACGACGGCAGCGACTACGACATTGATGGCTTCGATGACGAAGGCTACCACGACGATGCCTCGCCGGTGGCTCCGACAGCTCGGGGCAAGGGGTGGCAAACCCAGAGTGCAGGCGGCGGGTCGGCATGGGACCGCGTGCGGTCACAGGCGACAGGCGAGCCAGGACACCAACAGCAGCAGCAGAATCTGGGTGGGCCAAGGATCTGGCCGCACGGCCAACGCCGTTATCAGCCGCCAGCAAAGACGCAACCAGCTGCTGAGAGCCAGCAAACGGACAGCGACTACAGCTACGGCGCGGCCGACGAGGAGAAGTCCTATGCGCGAGAAGATGCCCAGAAGGCATTTGATGCCATGTTGGAGAAGGAACGGCGAGGAGAAAGCGACGATGTGGGGCGACGACGACGTTGAAAGCACAGGAGCAAGATGGTGGAAAGGAGTTTTTTCATGTACGAGTACGAGCTTTATATGTTGATATATGTGTATATATGTGTGTGTATTCTCATTGACACAACTCATTGAACCCATACATAACAGGAGTATCTTTCCGAGCATGGCCGTGTACATTGATTACGTTGTTTCGCCCGGTCTTGCCAAAGAGGAAGGAGTGGATCAGAAGAAAGTAGCCAGCCGGAGAACGCCAATGAAGGAGAGGTGAGAGAGAGGAAGGAAAGAAGTCGAGGAGAGAAAGGGGCAAAGAAGCAGAAGAAACAAAGAAACAAAACACAATTCCCCCCCTTTTTTATTACACGATGTCATTGTCTCCCCTCCCCATCACCATTTTTCATGTCGTAAACACCGCCACGTACTGCACCTCCATCGAGGCTCCCGCGCCACCCCGCGTCGCCGCCGTCGGCGTCGTCGTCTGCGCCACCGCGTCCGGAAACGCGCCGCCCACGGCCACATTCAGCAGCAAGAACTTGGGGTCGTGCGCCAGCGCCGTCCACGCCGCCTCGTCGCCCACCGTCTGGCCTGTGACCGTGGCCACGTTGCGGCCGTCGATCACCCAGGCCAGGGACTCGGCCTGCCATCCCCCGCCGCCCGAAGCCGTCGTGGTCGTGCGGTCGATCTCGACGGCCACGGTGTGCCAGTCGCCGTGGCTCAGCGGCGCGGTGCTGCCGATGCCCGTGGACTCGTGGCAGGGTCCGCCGGACACGGTGTTGCCGCAGTGGACCGTCTGGTAGGCGGTGGGCTGGCCGTTGATGGCCTCGAGTATGTCGATTTCGCCGACGGCGGGCCAGTTGTGGAAGTTGCCGCGGAACGCCGCGCCCAGGGACCAGAAGGCGGGCCAGATGCCGAGCTGGGAGTCGGGCGACGACGACGACGCCGCACCGCCCAGCCGGAGACGGGCCTCCATGCGCAGCTTATGGCCCGCGTCGCAGGCAAAGTCGTGCGCGGCGACGGTCTCGATGCGGGCCGAGGTCCAGCCGTCGGCGACCGCGTTGGGTGGGGGGCCGTCGGCGGTGCTGTTGGAGTAGGAACGGGCGTGGTAGCTGAACGCTCTGCGTGCGGACGCACCTCCCTGCAAGGGCGTGATCAAGAGCGTGCCATCCTTGGTGATGGCCAGATTCGAGGCATCGGACGTATAGGTCTGGACCTCGTTGGTGCCCCAGTGGGCCGAGCCGCCCGGATAGGACGTGCCGGTATCGATGGCCCAGCGGTCTGCCGAGGGCGGCCCGCCGGCTGGGACGCCGGAAAAGTCGTCCGAGAAGATGGCGCGGCTGTAACCGGGCGGAATGGGTATGTCACCAACAAGACTGGTGGATGGCCCCCTGGTGGTCTTGAGTCCGGCATCCACAGGCTCGTCTGGCACAGGGGAAGCATTGGCTGTGCTTTGGAGGACTGCTGCCGCTACCAGCAGCAGCCGGGCAGTCTTGGAGACCATGTTCGGTGTAGAGGAAGAAGAAAGAAAGAAAAGGGGAAATGTCCAGTGACTGGCAGCCTCCGGGTGCGCCTTCTATCACGAGAATTGAGTAGCTAGCACGCAGACAGGCGGATGGGAAAGACAACGGCATATGATTCATAGAAGTCGCCTATTTTATTTTATTTTTCTGAAAAAGAATGTTTGTCTGACAGGGTGTCCAGCTTCTTATGTACCTAGACAGCCGTTGCCAAAGGTGCAAACAGTTCGTCTCGTCTTCATTCCCGGGTTGTCGTGATGATGGTTGATATTTATGATATGATCCCGTTCTATCGAGAACCAAGCATGTTATGAACCCGGCATCAATGCATTCGTTACCCATACTGGCGTTCCCTGCTCCTCGGAGAGGAAAAGCAAAAAGAGAAGCAGAAGCAAATATTCGGAAGGTTTGAGACCGCGGAGGTCTCATCAAGATCAAACGTTCGCTTCGAGAAGGAGGAAAGGAGATCGCCGACAGATCAAATACGCACCCCAGTCCTGCAATGTCGAGATGATGGCATGACTCGAGACATAGGGAATTGGATGGCTTATTTGGTACAACACATGCTTATCGTCTCTTCTGGACAGAGAAATTCATCTTCATGTGGTGATTTACTTCCAGATATACCTGTTCTTGTCTACGGACTGTTCGTTGTAAGTAGGCAATCTTTACACACATATTTGAGGGCGTAGCTGCTCTCAACTTCTTTATCACTAGTCCTCTTTCACTTTGCATTTGTTGATCCCATACACATTTATCCTTTTTTCTTACAAAAAATGCAAAATGCTGCAAATTCGAGAAACAAGAACCAGGTGTGGTGACAATGGATGTTCCAAAGATCAAATGTGACGGTTCGGTGGGAATTTGGGGCCAACAAAGAGCGGCAAGTCTTACTCCGTCCCGGTGTTTCTGATACCATCAATATCAGTATTAGCCCAATTAGCACGCACTCCATTCTCCGTCCCGTGCCGCCGAAGAAAGTTTTCGTTCTTTCCGTTTTGGGAATCTTCCGCGCATGAAACGTCCAATGTGTTCTTTTATCACGTTGTACGGGGCCATTACAGAAAAAAAAACATTAAAAGCACGAGGTGTAGCAGAAACAAAATGAATTGCAAGCCGGCCCAAGATCCTGTCCAACAGAAAGAAAGACAAGCAAACACCAACCACAATAGCAATGAACACATAAATCAGAAACAGAAACAAAGAAAACAAAATAAGCTCTATACATCTCAGGGTATCAGGGAAAGGACGACCTAAACACAATGTGCCGTTTATATACCTGACCGAAAAATCCCAATCTGCAAGAGATGCTTCATCTCATTGTAATAGCCATCCGTCGTCAAATCAAAGTAGATCCACCCAAAAGAAAAGAAACGCGAAAGAGAAAGAGAATCCCGGGGGGGGGGGGGGGGGGG